>JABCPU010000096.1:0-188057 GCA_016800925.1 Suillus spraguei | reverse complement strand
AAACCACTTGTAAATCTACATAGAACCTTAGTTTGAATATCATCTTACATTCTGCTCATTCTGTTCCTCTGGACTTGAGTTACTTCCAACTCCAGTTTATCTTCCGAGACTTAGGATTGATTCCTACAGTCTACCTCTGTTAGTTTCTAGTTAAGGGACTTGTTCTAAGACTAGTCTTAATCCTCATTCCATCTCCACATTCTGGATAACCTTCAGGCATGTCATATCTGAAACCTTCGGACATCTGGATCCACCATGCTACCACTTCCAGATCTTCACACATATATTCTCCCTCTGAAATTAGGGGCATTACTTGGGAAAGGGGCACAGTGCACGAACTAAGGCCAAAGCCCTTCAGATCTCTTAGGTGTTAGTTCAGGTTCCAGGTTGTTCAGAATGATGAGATCATTGAAGGTTACCACTTTCTTTTGTGGAAGCTTCAAATTCTTTCACTTCTTCTTCTGCTTCCTTTCATGCTCTGGAAACTTGAGTGGGAGCCCATTCTTCTTTCTGTCCATGTGAAGATCAATTTCAAGTTCATCAGATTTGGAGGTGCATGATAAGGTGAGGGTTTTGGTGGTCCAATCAATGACTGGGTTCATTGCATGAAGCCAAGAAATGCCCATTAAAATCTGATCACATCATCTGAGCTTGGTAATATTGAACTTGCCAACCATGGTGCATTCATTAACTTTGACCATTAATAGACAGTAATGTGTGATCAGTCCTTCTTTGATATAGGTACCATCAGCAGTCATAACTTTGAAAGGCTTATCAAGCTTCTTTCTAGTGATTATATGGAGCTTCACAGACTATTCCGAGAGGAAGGTTCTAGCTGCTCCAGAATCTATGACAGCAGTGGTGTTAACAGATTTCAAGCAAGTACATAACAGGAGGGTAATGGAAATGTGAAGTTCTTTTCATTGTCCTATAGCACATACAAGTCTTAATAGTACATTGGGAGAAACATATGTCAATGTCTTGTCTCTCCATTCTAAAAATCCTGAGTCAATCAACACATGGTTTCTTCATCTTTGTCAAGAAGTTCCTTGACTTTGGCCTGTTGGACTGAAGTGTTCTTCCTTCTTTCAGGACAATGATTGAAGTGATGTCCACTTTTTCAGCATCCAAAGCATAGTCCTTTCTTCATGCATTTGGATCTTTCTGTATCTAAGATGCAATCTACTACCATTGCATTGGAATCCCTGCTAGGAGTGTAATGGGCATTTCCATAGTCCTTCTTCTGTGGAGCATGACATGTTCTAATCACATTGAGGCATTGGTGGTAGTTATCAATAGCAACACATTGTGATATGACCTGATGTAATACATCAGGGATGTCTTCAGGTGTAAATAGCTTGGTTAGGATGCCTATGTTTAGGTCATCCTGGAAGAACTGGATCTTCATTGCACCATCCATTATCTTGGCTGTAGCTGCTAGGGCTTCAAAATCAGCAATGTATGTTTGAAGTTCTCCATTCCCCTGTTTTAAATCCCTGAGTTTCATTATTGCTGTTCCTCTGGAGTCTACTGGTTCAAAAGCTTCATTGAAGCTCTTCATGAACATCTTCATATCTCCATAGCCAACCTTCTGCCCAGATGTGTCAGTGGATTGAGCATGGGAGAGGAACTGCTCTTTACAAGATTTGGCATTCTTTTTGGTCATGAAGGATGTGATAAAGATAATATTCTGTTTATCTGCAGTGTAGAGCCTCTCATTGATATCAAAGTATGCATTGCATGAGAGGATAAACTATAGGGAGTCATTGCAATCTCTGTCAAATGCAGTTGGAAGACTGATCTTGTATTTGAATTATTTTCCTGTAGTAGTGGTTATCATTATAGGATCTGAGCAATTCGATCTGGGGTGAGTGTGCTTTCTTGGCACCTATATGCGCTGTCTTGCTGTCTGTTAGGTCTTCTTTGCTTCAGGGTTTTCCTGGTCAAAAATCATGTTTAGCATACACATACACTAATCTGCTTCTCTAAGCAATCAAGGTTTGGGGTCATAGACTGGATAGTCAACAATCAGATAGACTTTAATCTTTTGTTACAAACTGGGATGGCATCACCAGTGACAGTGAAAAGACACAGATGGTCTGCTGGGAAGTACTACAAACTAGTTCCTTGTACAATCAAGGGTTCAGCCTCCAAGACAAGTTTAAGATAGTGCTGCTGCAGTCCAGTCCCGAACCATGGTTCGAACCTGAACCCATCCAGACTGGACCAGTGGTTCGGTCACAGGTTTGGTCTCTCTCCTGGACCGAACCCCCTAACAGGTTCGGGGTTTGATGTCGTCACTGAAAAATGCGGACCGGTTCGGACGCGTCCGAACCGGTCCGAACCTGCACCATGTGCACAATTCCAGCTGCGTGTTTTTCATGAGGCTTCCTGTCAGTTTAAGTAGTGCGCTCACCAACTTCTGTTCCTTCTCTTCTTTTGACAGTAGCATTCCCCACATTGCACAAGCAACAAGGGTACTTTTTTCAGCTATGCAACGACTCAAAGCACCAGTACTATGTTCACCGTCTCTCATGTTTGATAAGTTGCTAACTTCTAATGTTTTTTCATTCAGAATATACCTACTACTGTGGTGATTCCTGGGTTTTCCACCAAGTTTGCGCAATGGATTGTCATTTTGGAACTTGAAGGTGCGCAACATTTTTTTATTTAGTTTGAGATATATATATTCACTTGTGGTATAGGTTCAACATTTGCACTCCCTGCTGTAACTATGTTCGAGTCGTCTGCACCAGCCCATCGTCCTGATGGTTCGTTGAAAAGCGCTGAAGAGATGGAGTGGATACACGACCCAGATGATGACACTACCATCCTCCCTCCCCCTCCTCCATCCAAAGGCACTCTCAATTCATTCATTCGTCGTTCAGGCCGCGCTGTCAAGCCTACAGAGAAGATCCGGGAGACTGCCAGCAGTATCCCAGCCAAACGGTCAGCTGTAGGACCTCCTGCCCGCACCCAAGAAAGCACTCATGCGCACCAGGAATGAAGAGCGTGACGACAACGACAGTGATGAATACAACGCTGAAGAAGAAGCCCCTCCACTTGAGGATTTTACAGATGATGAGGAAGACGATGAGAACGAGAACGAGGAAGCTTACCAAAAGACGAAGAAGCTTGGTGACCAGGATCGTGAAGACCGTAAATCCCTCAAGAAGGTCGAACGCAGTGCCGATTTGACCACGATCTTTACTTTCGAGAAAGATCGTGTTAACCCCCACACCCAGGAGTGTGAAAATGGGTGGTGGTGTGAGGTATGCAAGGCTAACAATGTTCCGCTTCACCAGTGCTTTTTTAAGGGGGGTATTTCGACTCGACGCACGCACATTGCACGGAATCCCAAGTGCCATTACCCTATCTACAAGGACCGCTGTGAACAACGGGGTCTCACAATGCACGATTGTGCAATCCCTCGTAACTGCAAAGCAGACGTGCCGCAGGCTACCTTGGACACCTCACTTACTCCCAAGATTCCTGCATTCACAAAGGCTGGACTCATGGATTATATTGTCGAACTCATTGTTGCCGAAGATGAGGTGAGCGACTCTCATTTTTGATATATTTTAAGACACTCATACGACATTATAGGCCTTTCAACTTGTAGATAAAGGACCCTTCCGCCGCCTACTTCAATATCTCCGGCCATCACTTTCAGACCGAGACATTCCCCACCGTACCAAAACTCGGGATGAAATACTCGAACGTGCAAAGCTGGCAGTCGAGCGCGTGAAAGAGAAGCTCAGCCGTGTCGATAGCAAAATTTCCATGACATTCGACTCTTGGACGTCTTTTCCTGGTCACCCTTTTCTGTCAATTACAGCGCATTACATAGATTCTCCAGCCGAAAACCCTCATGAGTGGGAACTCAAGGTGGAGCAGCTCGCGTTCGCACCCATTCATGGCAATCACAGCGGCGCAAACATCGGGAAGATTTTGATCGAGAACATCAACAAATACGACATCCGCATGAAGCTCGGGTGGTTCACGGCTGATAACGCATCAAATAACGATACTGCCATTGAGATGGTCGCGACCTCTATTGACCCTTTCGGAGTGGAGTGGAAACCAATTGAGCATCGAGTACGGTAAGTTCGTTCATTAAGTACTGAAGTTGAGATTACTGATGAATATTCAGTTGTATGGAGCACGCACTCCACTTAGTTGCAAAACACTTCGTTGAAGAAGTGGCTCCTACACCGGCAAGCATCTTGCACAAGAAGGCAGCTCAAGCTGAAGACGAGGATGAGGATGGCGAGGAAAGTGTTGAATTTGACGTTGGTGACACTATTGGCAAGGTGCTTGCATTTGTAGCGCAGGTAAGCTCTTTAATGATCTATCTGCTATTGCATAGTACTGACACGAGACCTTTGTTTAGGTCCGGAAGTCTCCTCAAGCTCGTGTCTTCCTTCAAAAGTGCTGCAAGGAGGTGAACAAGCCCCCATTGGAGCTTTTGAAATGGGTCCGCACACGTTGGGCATCTCTTTTTAATATGTTGGAGCGTTTTTTTAAATTGCGCAAAGTAAGTTGTCTACTACCCACTACATGAACACATTACTGACTTGATTATTAGGGAGTAAACAGATTCATCCAGCTCGCTGATGACAGCGACGAGGTCCCAAATCTGAAGGGAAAATCATATGCGGATTTCAGGCTTTCAGCACACGAGTGGGCAGAGTTGGAGTTGATCCGTGAAGTCCTCCAGGTAAGTCATTTCTCTCTACCTTCTGCAATTATGCTTATGTGCTGCACACCGCACACCAAGGAGCCGGCAGATGCTCAACAGAGCTTCTCTGCCACACGTGAACCAACCGTATGGAGAACCATTCCAGTGCTTGAATGTCTTCAAGACACTTTGCAAAACATGGCGAACGCATCAAAATTTGCCCGTTTCTCAACGGCCATTGAAGCTGGTGTCACTAATCTCCGCAAGTGGTATAGTAAGACTGACGACACAGATGTATATTTCATTTGTCTCGGTATGTATCTCATATCTATTCTAATGCCTTTGAACATCATTGACCTTGTTGGTGTAGCGCTGGACCCCAACTACAAGGTCGCGTACGCAAAAGACAAATGGACCGCTCATTTTTTCAAACAAGGCATGCAATGCCTCGAGAGCACGGTACGTCGCTCATCACTCATTTCTGTCCATTGTATACTAATCTTACATAGTTTGATATGTATCATCGCAGTAGTACTCCCTCGCAGGCTCCTGTAGAGCTGTCTGTTACTGCACCTCCCTCGCTTGCTCGCCAAGGCTCGTATGGCCATAATTGGATGCGAAGCTCTGTCAAATCGCGTGTCGTGAATGACGCAACCACACGAAGGCCTCATCAAGAACTCGAGGACTATCTAGATGCACCGCTCGAGGACGTCAACAATGTGGTGGCTTGGTGGGGTGTACGTCTCGTTATTTTATTTGTATTGCTTTCATACTGACATGATTCAAAAAACTTTAAAGCACCATTCTATACAATACCCAACTATTTCCCGCATTGCAAAGGACTACCTCGCCATTCAGGGATCAGCTGTTGCGTCTGAGAGAGCATTTTCGAGCGGCGGTGTTACTGGGACCGTGCGTCGCAGCTGTTTGAAGCCAACAACATTCGAGGCTCTTCAATTGCTCAAGAGCGCATACCGCCAAGGTCACATCTCCGCAACAGCCCAGGCTGAATTCACCGCTCCTTATGATAACCGCGTCGATGTCAATGAAGAGTTCTAGTAGCTATTCGTATTGTACATGTCATTTTCGTTTTGATTTTTTTTGCTAATTAAATCAACGGTTCGAGGGTTCAAACGCGTTCTGAACCTGAACTGAACCCTTGCGAACGCGTTCGAAGGCGTCCGGTCCAGGGTTCGCCCATCTTGCTTGAACCTGACCACTGGTCGAGTTCGGGGTTCGCAGATATAGGGTGATGAACCTAACCGAACCGGACTTCGGCAGCACTAGTTTAAGAGGTTCTACAAGAATAGAGACTAAGGCTAAGGAGTGCTTAGACTTAGAGACAATTCAAGACAACTAAGGAGTGGAGATCCTTAGTGAGGAAGAATCCAGGTAAAACCTGGTAAGATCAAAGTAGGGAATACAAGTGTAATACACTGTACTTAAATAGGGCCATATGTGCACACAGACCATGTAACCATGGGAATATAACTGCATATTCTAATAAGGAAGGCATGTATCATACAAGCATGTGAAATGCATGAATCAGTCGTTTAGCATATGCGTATGCTAAACTAATCAAGAACAGAAAATATAACATAGGCAAGAAAATGAATAGGGGTATGTACAACTGTAACAATCTTTAACCCTGAACTTCCTTTCAATAAGCTTCAATAAGCTTATTGTCTATACTTCAACTTCTTAGAAGCTCATCACTTCTAAGT
The DNA here is from genome assembly GCA_016800925.1 of Suillus spraguei. Taxonomy (NCBI): domain Eukaryota; kingdom Fungi; phylum Basidiomycota; class Agaricomycetes; order Boletales; family Suillaceae; genus Suillus; species Suillus spraguei. The sequence goes on along the minus strand of JABCPU010000096.1, from coordinate 181,652 downwards.
TTATTTGATCATCATAGACCTCATCGCTGCAATGTAGGTTGTGAGACAGTGCACAGCACCTACCTCCAACCAATGCAACTGGCACACTCCACACTAGGCAACCAATACACACAGGCCACCTGCTCATTAAGGAGCATGCTGCGCTTAGCACCTGGCTAGGTCACTAACAGTATATGCCGCTGTAACAAACATATTGGCGCTGGGCTTAAAACCCCATCTTTTGACACTTGTCTCACGTCCTCAGGAGTTACCACTTGTCCATGGCCATCTTACCCCTTAAGCATTACCGGCAGCATCCCACATTTACCACATGCCGTACCGACTACCACACCAAGTTCCACATACCAATGTCCTCCCATGTCCTTGCCGCATCCGCATAGCTCCATTTGGTGCGTCGTTTGTTTTATGTTCATTATCACTGATTCCATGGCAAGCCTTATTACATGTTGCCTCATGCCGCAGTGCTTCACGCTATGTTTACTTATGGCGGTTATTACACTCCAGCGCTACTGATCTTGCCTAGAGTATCCCAAGTACATATGATTTAGGATATAAGCACCACATACCCCACACGATACAGTACCTGATTTTACACCATTGCACGTACTATAGGTCAGGATTATTGTCTAGCTCTGGATCTAGCCAGTAGTGGACATAGTCTTTAAAGTTCCTTATCGCTTGTTAATCTATCACGCTCGTTCTCCGTTACCGCTGGCATACCGCTAGACTTTTGACTGTTATTTTGACTGAACTTCTCATGCACTGCTACTTTACCGCTGAAAGTAGCGTGGACTTCTTTACTGTTTCCTTGCACTGCTCACAACCTTACTGCTACCACAGATATTATCGCTCGACACTGCTCGCTCGACGCAACTGTTACTGACTATATCTCGACCATGGTAGTACCACTACTTACAACACTAGTTCCAGTGGCATCATCGCTGACCGTGACGCTTCATTTGCACATAAGTTAGACTCGAACTTGACCATACTAATAGGCATCCCCCCTTAGGGTCGAACGCTCTTGTTCTCACAAGTGAAGCAGACTAGATGGAGTGCAAGACTCACATACTAACTTAGGAGGTAGTTTATCTACAGCCCAGGTTAGGTTGTATCTTTACACCGCTTTTACTTAGTTTTGTCAGTAGATTGTAGTAGAGATCCTGTAGCACACATCAGGATCCTGATTAGAATTCTAGCATAGTGAAGGAGGCATTGTTAAATCTCTGGATGTATCATTGGACTGTAGCTACTTATGGATGTACAATGAGGGAGATCTATGTCTTATCTTTATCACCTATCAAGCCTCATATTCATGGGTTCAAACTCAGTTGCTTGGGGTGTGCTGGGCTGACAATGCCTATCAACTGCAAATTGACTCAACCCAACTTCACATGGGTTTCCGAACTCACTCTTATTGTCTCATGCAGTACCAGAGAAATGGTCGCCATGGTTGTAAGCTGACCACCAGCCCGATATGTGTAACCCAACAACCTCACCACAAACATGAACCGGTGAACAAATGAAAATTGTATTTACATAAAGAAATTCTCTCTCTTCTGAACCACCCCCACTAGTCATCTCTTACAATCCAAGCCTTGCTCCATGAATGATACCAAATAACCCCCAAGATCATGCCACGAAATTCATAGATGACATGTCGGACATTGTAATATACACTTGGTCGCCAGGGTCATGCGCACGTCGGCTCGCCTGCCAGAGTTGGAGGTGCATGTGCGTAGCGAGGATTGGAAGAATTATGACCTCAAAACTGTGAGTGTAAGTTTGGGTGTTGTTAGTAATGATACGCAACAGGATGTGGAGGTACATACACTTCCAACACGCTGGAGTAGGGATACTGAGCGCGGAACATCAACGGTTCGATTATAAAAGGTATTTGAGAGATCCACGCACATCAAAGAACAATGATGCGAATATGTTTGCCATTGAGAGTACTTTGGGAAAGAGAATCAGTATGGAAAACAGTGTGTAACGAGTGATAACTGACAAAGAGCGCATGCATAATAAAATATGTTATGTTTCATGAAAACAACATACAGATGACTTGAGTTCATCCGCCAGTTCCTGTATGGCGCGTATAAGCGTGAGTATCATGAGTCCTTGGAAATGATTTATCAGTATGTTTGTACAGGTATATGCCCCTGGTCGCTCACCCAGTTCGAACGCTGTAAAAAGAATTAATGGCATGAAGACCATCAGGCCCCAATTTTTGCAGCTATCAGTAGCGTCCTGGATAGGGTAAGTGTCATCTAGGTAAGTATCATCTGTGAAAGTGAACAAAATGATTCAGTGGTTGTGGAACGCCGGAGTGAAGGTGAGAGCGAGTACATCCTGTGTCTTCATTATTGGCGGTAAAGACTAAGCTTAATGATGCCACGAGACAAGCCTGGCTGATGTATCTATCACTTGCATTTGTGTTATGAGTAGATTGGGAACTCACGAACAAGGTGGACAACATGGCTGCGAGCAGGATTCTATTATTGTTCCAGAGTACATATGTCCTGAGGACGAAAAAACCTGGATGAATCAGAACAGAAACACGCATTTTGCGGGAGAACAGGATGTACATTCTGAGAAAAATAATGATGCCGTACAAAGACCTATGAGAGAAAGGTGGTAGGTTTCAGCAAGGACGTGCATACATGATGCACCTTATACGTGCCTGAGTCAAGATCCAACAAAACCAAGCACCTCTGGCAAATTCATGCAGTAAGACGTCGGTTCTTATTAACTCGCCGCAGCATCACATACCCCTGAGTTAGGCTCATTCTGGGTAAAGTACTCTGAAGAACAAGTGTTAATTCATTATCGGGGTAATGTGTGCTGGAGCGGAACGCACTCCATAGAACGACGGCAAGGAGGCTAAAGGGGAGGTATCGTGTAACAACATACAGGCATTTGACTTTGCTCCAGTCCGATCGAAGTAAATATGTCCACTTTGCATAGGATATTGAAGATATCAGGACCGACGTGTATTACGGAACGGGTGTATTACCTCTTCATGAAGTGAACATGTATAATCATAGCACTAGATAAATGGGTTCAATAACGGAGGTAGATAGAACGGGATAAGCCTACCCAGAATGTAGCCATCGACACTGAATTGTGTCAGGGAAAAGAATAAGTAGTTTAGACAATACGCACCATACATGTACTGGTGGAATATGAATTGTGAGTACTATTTGCCCTCATATTGACAAGGAAACACACCGTAGAGAACTGCAAGCTCCTCGCTGCTGCGATATCGTCAGACGAATATGAGTCCATTGTATGCTGGAACCGTGTCAACGAGTGATGAGAAAACAGTGAGGTATTGACGGCGGGTTAAGTAGTAAGACTATCAGTGTGGTTATATAAGGACCAGTGGCCTGCCTGATGTGCACTGTGTAGTAAGGCGAAGAAGGTGCAAGATATAGAAAAGCATCAAGTTAGGTAAGATGGATACCAACAGAGGCGCCTATCAATGAGCCGAGAACCCATCAAGGTTTAGATGATGCCATGAGATACTGGCATATCATTCCAGTCGCAAGCTTGGTTTGATGATCATGATGGAGCGCTTCACAGAACGGTCCACTGCATGCACCGGCCGGGCGGCGACTTGATAAAAGACACATATGCCGTATGTCAAGTCTTTGGTAAGACTACATAGCATAGTAGACGCAGAACACACCTAATAAAAACTTTTGACACTTGAAGTTTGATGCATTGTTGTCCCTGAAACGCAAAGCTATCTTGGAGGGAGGTCAGACCTGTGTATGAACGGACACATTGTAGGGCGACAGAACGGGCCTTGACTTAAAGCGCAATCCAAAGGCGATTAGATTGAACTTGAAGCACCTATTTGAATAGTATCCCAATCAACGAGAGGCGCACCACAATTTCTTCGAGTGAACAATTCAATGTACAGGGGGTCAAGAAATGTATCGTATGAAGCAGAGCCACACACAAGTCAGGTGACTGTTTGTTTGGCACAACTTTGAAATCAAATGAAATCATCGGATGGTACATCTGACCTTCTAATCCTATTCTTCCCCAATAAGCTTCCCTGCTTCAAGCGCAGCCATCTGTATGTACCTCTTATCCTGTACATCAGCAGCAATGAATAGGCCCTCGATTCTTATCTTCGGAGTTATTCCAGGGACAGTGATGATATAGTCATCGGGGTCTGTTGGCAGCTGCGAACGCACGGGGGTCGTAGCTGACTCAATTACCAATTGCATAGAACAGTCCGCACACGGGGAGACCGCGTTCTTGACCTGTTTTACGTTTTTGGTGCTGAGGTCGCCATCGACGACTCGACTCAACATTTGGTCACGACTGTTAGGATGGTCCATGCAACTGTGTGAGCTGTAGCATATGAGAGCCGTACTTTGTCGAATCTGATACTAATTAGTGTATGGTCATATAGGTCTGTCTTTGGTAGGAGAGCTGAAAGGTCCTATAGTGGCTTCTTCTGCTGCAAAGTCGTCACCGCCAATAACAGCTAGTGGTTGATTCCTGAATATGGGGATGACACTGTCGCAGACTACAAACCTGTTGATACCGCTTCGCCGCCCAGAACAGTGTATCAGAACAGAAACATATTTTCACGGCGGAATGGGATGTACATGCGGAGAAAATGACTGCTGCTATACCAAGACCTATGGAAGAAAAGTGGTAGGTTTCAGCAAGGACGTGCATAGATGAATGCACTTTGCACGTACATAAGCCAACATTGGTCAATACCCGGCATGTCCGGCAAAGTTATGCAGTAAGTACTCTGAAGAACAAGTGTTAATTCATCATCATGGTAATGCGTGCTGGAGCAGAACGCACTCCACAGAACTGTGACGAAGATGGTAAAGGGGAGGTATCGTGTAACAATATATAGGCCTTTGACCTTGCTCCAATGCGATCGAAGGAAAAACGTCCACTTTGCATAGCACATTTTAGAGATTGGAACCGAGGTATATCACGGAACAGGTGTATTACCTCTTCATGAAGTGAATATGCATAATGTTAAATCTGGATGAAAAAATTTAATAGCAGGCGTAGATGAATTGAAATAAGCCTACCAAAAATGTAGCGATCGATGCTATGTTGAATCGTTATTAGTTAAGTATCATTCGCCCTTGAATTGGCAAGGAGAAGCACCGTGAGGAACTGCAAACTCTTCGCTCCTGCGATATCGTGAGGTAAAATCTCCATCTAGAGGTCGTACACTGGAATGCCTCAGCGAGTGATGAGAAAACGCTGAAGTATGGACGGTGACAGGACGCACGTCAAGTATACCATATACAGTCGTGCAACGATCAGTAAATACCAACAAGGTGAAGTAGGTTTAAGAAACAGAAAAGCGTCAAGTTAGTTAAGAAACAATAGAGGTAAGATAGATGCGAACAGAGGTAAATGTGTCCCATCCACACATCATGCAGCTCCTCATCTCCTTTGGTGTCGTCAAGGTGGTGCCGTAAAGTACAGGGATATCATTCCAGTTGCAGGCTCGACTTGATGATCATGATGGGGCGTTCCGCAGTTCACTGGATCATGCACTGGCCGGGAGCGACTTAACAAAAGATTCATGTTGCATGTCAAGTCTTTGGTAAGTAAGACTGCATGGTAGACGAAAAACGCACCTGATAAAAGCTTCTGATGTTGTTGAACTTGTCACTTGAAACGCAAAGCTACCTCAGGCTTTGGAAGCAGATTAAATTTTGAACCTCTTTCAAGTGTGAATGGACACAATGATTGTACGGCGATAGAAAGGACCTTGACTGGCAACCAAAAACGATTAGATCAAAGCGGTGTTGAACGATTGCATTTCCAATTCTTGGAGTGAACATGCTAGTTCAAATCAAGTTTTGAACGTCGCATCACTGCGCATTTTCCTAGTGCTTCGGACCGTGGTATCGTTCGATGTTGTAGATAAGAAAATATAACTTTTCTCACTAGTCCTTATAGCTCTCTACTCCAGTATCCTCTTCGTGATCACCATGACAGTTGGCGAACTGTCGTTTACAGCACGGTACGCTCGTCAACTCATTCACGACAGCATTTCCCGCCAACTTTGTATTCTCCGCCGTGAGTCCCACGATATAGAGTTACCTATTCATCCCTCAGGCCTAGGTGGTGCCGGCTTCTCGGGCGATACCTCCAACTATCCTTCTGAAGAAGGAGCTCATCTGGATGATAGCGTTCCTTTGGATGTCAAATTCTGTATTATTGGTGCTGGAGTAGCTGGGCTGTATATCGCCATGATTCTCAAAGAACTTGATATACCGTTTGATCTTGTGGAAGCCTCGGACCGTGCTGGGGGACGCTTGTATACTCATAGATTTAGCGAGGCTCCTCATGACTACTATGACGTTGGGGCCATGCGTTGGTGCAAATTTCCGATGATGAACAAGTAAGCAGGGTCACCATTTTGGTTCTGGATACAATTCTAACACGGACATCAGAGTATTTGCTCTATTCAAAGATTTGAATGTTCCCTTAATTCCTTACTATACGGATGGTAAGAATACTCCGGCGATGTTCAATGACATTTTGGGTCCGCCTATGGACACTTCAGACTACGACCCATATAGGTTCAGCCTCACGAATGGTGGTATGGTCCTAGACAAGTATGAGGTTGCTCTTTTCTCTTACACGAACGGATACTGATATTTGAATTCAGGTATGTGACTGTCGGAGTCAAGAAAATCTTTCAGCAGGCGTCGGCACCCTACGTGCAGCTTTTGAGGGAAGACTTTGAGCAAGGTTTCAAAAAACTCATGGAGGTAGACAACTACTCTACCAGAGAATACCTGCGCGTGCACATGTGAGTCTGTGCTCCAATAATTCTCTATTGTTTGTATTAAATGATCATTAGGCAGCTTGATTATCATACCAGTCAATGGCTGGCGACCAATAATTAGTACGAGTTGCTTTGACTTCACCATGAATTGCACTGAAGTTCATATCAGCTCCAGCGACTTCTTTGACCAAGCTTTTACTGAGTATATCATTCTGAGCTCGGAGTTCAACGATCTGGAGGAGTATGAGTGGAAGTGCATAGAAGGCGGCTCATCAGTTGTAGTTTCTGCTATGCTGAACAGGATTGCTCCCCATAAACCCGAGTATGACACTACAGCCACTCGCATCGCTTTGAATCATGTCAATGCCAAAGTGGAAGTCAAGCTCGTTACTCTATCGGGTCAATCATCCGCCCGTCAGTATGACTCAATTTTCAACACCGCTCCCTTGGGTTGCTTACAAAACATGGATCTCGTTGACGCCGAGCTGCACCCTGCGCAAAGAGATGCCCTGCGTTGTTTGGGATACAATACATCCTGCAAGGTCGCGATCAAGTTCAAGACCCCATGGTGGATCACAAGGTGCGGCATAACAGAGGGCGGTACATCGTTCAGTGATATCCCTATCCGCACGTGTTGCTATCCATCTTACAACATACACGATGACCTGAAGGAGCCAGCCGTGCTCCTCGCCTCATACACAATTGGTCAGGAGGCCCAACGTATAGGTACCCTGATTAACAAGGACTCGCCTTCTGGGGAGTCATGGCTTCGGGAAGTCGTATTGCGAGACCTTGCTCGTTTGCACGCCAGATCTGGGATCACCTACGGCTTTTTGGTGGCGCAGTACATCACGCACCATGCATATAACTGGAGAAATAATACATTCTCTGGTGGGGCATTTGCAACATTTGAGCCAGGGCAGTTCCGTCACCTGTATCCGTACCTCGCACGTCCTGCTGCTGATGGTAGATTGCACTTTGCGGGGGATTCCTCGAGTGCACATCATTCATGGGTTGTGGGTGCGCTTGAGTCGGCGCAACGAGCCGTCATACTCTCGTTACTGAGGTTCGGACGGCGGGACCTGGCGAAGAAGGTCGAAGAACGCTGGGGACCTTCGTCTGAGCTAGATTGGGAAGGACAGGATGCTGCATATGTACAAGTGATGCTTGGTCGTTTGGAATCAAAGCATGCAGCCACGATGAAAACTTAGTGAACTGGCATGGAAACAAAGCCCACGAAGCCCATTTCAGCAGCGTCCAGCAGAGTGCCATCCAGCCTGATCACCTCCTTAGTACTATCCTGTGCGTGGTTTCCACATTGTCTCCCCATATTCCCCACTACTCTCGCACACCACCCTATCGAGTTGATGCACTATCCTCCTTGCAGAGACTGCCGAGTCTCTGCTGCCCTTGGCAAGCCCTCTTATTCCTCAACCCGTTATCGCTCCCAGCCACCTCTCAGTATTGCATTCATGTTCATTCTACTGCTCCCGCATGCCATCCTGTCTTCAACATCCTTGTTGAATTGACTCACGATGCTCTTCGCTGAGACTGCCGAGTATTTTTTTATAAAAAATCCTTGTTTATTGTCCTTCGAGGCGGGGCCCTATGGTGGACACTACATTGTACTTTGCTACGTGTATTTGCCTTGTCTATGTAGTGTCAATACTGTGCAATGGTCCGTGCTGGGGCAGGGACGGTGACGCCGTCTGAAGGCGTAGATATTAGTGATACAATGTAGTACGAGGTTCTTGGTGTGATCCAGGTCTTGCCGAGTCACTACGAAGAAAGCTTTAGTCGACGTTTACAGAGGAACAGAAGCGTTGACACACTAGGTCCCATATCCAAATATTGCGGTATCGTCGATGTCGCGGTCGAGCCGCAGCAGTAATTGAGGGAGAAGATACACTGGTGCTCTGAACAGATTCAGAAGAAAGACTTGTGCCCCTTGATATATTCGGCAGCTGGCCCACGATTCGGGGAGGACTTGAAGCAGTACTTGATACGTCTTCCTCGGAAATCTCTCCTTCTTCTAGGTTGTCTTGATCTATTACCGTGAGCGCAGTCATTGACGATGGAGTCTGGAGCTCGTCAGAGCTGCAAGTGCTGGTTTCAGAGATATCTTGTCTGTCATACTAAAGAAGAATTAGAAGCTACAGGACCTAGAAAGTGTCAGGTTTTGAACACGATGGCGAGAAGTTATAAGATGAAGTTGAACTAAATTAATAGCCTTATTTGTCACGTGTCAATCGCTGCTGCATAGTCAAAGTAGAAAGTTACCTCCGTGGGCTACTGTACATGATATAGATACCCTACATAGCATGATCATGATTTCCCTGCTACCATGTCAATCCGTCAGAAATCCGAGGCAATGGTGATAACGGACCTAACCCAGTCAATATCGCAGGTGTACACGGGAATCGCGGGACAATACGGCAGGGAGATTATTCTGGATGACTGAAATAATAAGAGATCAGCAGGCTAGCCTCAGGCAAATAAGATTCTACAAACACGATGACCCCAGTGGAAAACTTTGGAATGGCTGGGATGTCCATGCCGTGATCATCAAAAGCCTTGTGAGTCGAGAAAAGGGCCAGAAAGCTCGCCATCGCGATCCAGAGTGACGTGTCTCATGTCGTCCCACACCGACCGGCGGCTTTCAGTAGAGAGTAAAGAAGCACTAAACATGAACATGTGATCACCACATCTGATCCAGCAACCCCAGCCAAAACCAGAAATATCGTGTCGCTGGTGAGGGACCCATCATCATGGAGAAATTGTTGGGGCTTGAATTCATCAGGACTGGGGGTACTTCGTTTCGTCATGTGTCATCGCTCTGAATCATTAGTCATTTCGAGCAGATCCAGTGTAAAATATTGCAGGCTTTCCATGCATATTTAAATATAACAACCCCTGATAATCTGGGTCATTAGCTACCTTCGGTAGAAATAGTATGATACAAACCTTTGTAGATGTCACTAGTTGTTGCGCCCGCAACGCCTTCTGGTACATCATCAGAACAAAACATAAAATTGGCATTATAGTGGATGGACCCAACGGAAATGCAGTTTTCTGAGATCTACTTTGAACGCCATTCCTACCTCTTCTCTGAACCATGGCGCGAGCGTCGGACTCCGCCACGTCCACTCTGAGAATATAAACTCCGAAATCAGGATTCCTAGAAGACTTCTTGAATCAAATAAACTTTTTTCCTATGGGCTGTAGTATAGTAGTACAAGCCCGATGATCCTGATGAGTTTAAATTGCGTCACTAAATATTACAGGACAACATTTGTGTAGTAGAAAAGTCCTTAACAAAAAAACATGAACTAATGCCACTACTATCATCCAGACTGATACAAGCCAGTGTCACGTGAGCGTGTTGGAACGCGTCGTCGGAGTCAAAAGTACTGTAGGTCCACAACCGCCACATCAATCCACATTAGATTGATTGATGGTTCTACCACACTTGCGCCACATTGGACGACCAGATATAAGGCAAGCAGGAAGTGGTCGTCTTTCTTTGTCTCCTTAGTTCTCTACACTTCACCAGTCCTGCCCACTGCGCTCAGTCAGCGTAACAACAAATCCTTGAATTATGTCCCCCGCTGGCGAGACTGCTGGCACATCGTCTACTCCGCCACGCGCCAATGCATCAGCTCATGGTGCTAGCATAATAGAATCTACCCCAAACAGCCGTGGGGCTAGCGTCGTCAGCGAGAACATCAGCGTGATTGGCGTCAAGTAGGCACATTTCCTGTTCTTATCGAGTAGTACCTGACATTCTATCAAGGGTTAAGAACGTCGGTCCATGGATCCAACGCGATATCGAGCAGGTTAAGGAGTGCAAGGCAGACACCATGCTGCAAGTTCTCTTGCAGCGCGCTTCTTCCGCTTCCGAGACTAAACAGCCTGAGCTCTTGCAAAAGTGCCTAAAGGCAGTTTTGCCAGTTTGCAATGGACAGGCCTCCACTCCACTTGTAAAGTCTTCAGACGTCCACACAGCCCTCAACGAATAGTTAGTACTTGTTCGAAGTTCGCTGATCAAGCGTTTTCATGCTTATAACGGTTACAAGCGTACGTCCAGGAGTAGAAAACAAGTTCTACAGCCCTTTCATAAGAGCCACTAACACCGCGCTCGCTTGTCTTGAAGATATCAAGGTTGACGGGATGCGTGCTCCTGTCTCCGCTGTGGACATGATCTGTCAGCAGAACGATATGCCCATGCACCAAATGCACCAGACTGCAAAATCAGTCCGGAAGCCCGACCTTGTCATTCTTCCTTTGAACAGCGCATGCGCTCCCTTCGAGGATGTGAAAGGCAGCAAGAAGGGAAAACAGAAAGACGACGTGAAGAACGACAAGAAGGACGACACCAGGTACGACACGAAGCGCAAGGCTCACATGGACACGAATGCAACGGCAAAGCCGAAAGATCTCCCCTGGAAGGATGTTCTAGCCTGCATCGAGTTCAAGAGAAAGACTCCAGGGAGGACGAAAGGGATTAATCCACCGCCCTCTTCATATACAGTGAAAGACTGTGTCCCTACAAAGCCAGAATATTTACCGGTGGATCACCTTGAGGTTAAAGTTCCGGAGCCAAGCCCTTCGCAGACCCCAGCAACACAACCTGCGCCCGATTCTGCATGTAAGTGACAGATTTATGATTTCAAGATCACGTTTAATCAGCCAAGTTGCAGTTCCATCTTCCGGTCTTACTGCTAGCGAACCTTGCCAGGGCGGGTCTAGCTCCAAGCGCAAGGCCACAGACCCTTTGAAATCTGCCGCGAAAAAATACAAGACGGATCTGGATGACACGGACAACAACCTAGATGTGACCGTCCAGGCGGGTCTATATGCCGCCGAAATGTTTGCGTCCAATCTTGGAGTCAATCATCTACTAAATATTATCGTCGTCGGTGAGTGTTTGGTCTGTCAAGATTCGTCACGCTCTTACCAAAGCTTTTTCAGACGATGTAATGTGGATATGGTATTATGATCGGCAAGGGGTCTTACAATGCTCAGGCATCAACTTCATTCAAGATCTTCCGCGATTTATGGTGTTGTTGTATGCTCTACAACGATTCGATCTTCACGATTGGGGCCGAAACAAGGACTTCCACCCAGTTCAAGTTGAGGGGAAACAATGCCACGAATTCAAAATTAAGGATGAAGAACTTGGAGAGGTGGATCTGTTGCTTCACACCAGCCACGACGAAAGAGTAACACACTACGGACTACAAGGACGGGCCACCAATGTCGTCCCTGTCACTAGTGAAGCACTCACGAAGAAATACGGCAACTTCCAGGATGGGATGGTGGCCAAGATCTTTTGGGGAGAGGCGAGTCGCACTAGCGAGCCGGAAATCTTGGAGAAGGTTAAGGAGATCGCCAAGGTGCACGATTCTGTAAGAGGCCATATTCCTGAGCTGTTGTGGCACCACACCTTCACCAATCCCACTTCCGCCATTCGAGAAGCGCTCGGTGTTCCAGACCCTACCACCGGCAGCCGCGTGCTCTACATTCTCGTATTTCGCAAACTTCAGATAATCACAGAGCTCCATGGCAAGGAGCTTTTCGACGTGTGGTATCAATGTATCCTATGTATGTGTTTCATCGCATTTATGAGGTTCTTGGTTGACATAGCGTGCAGGCCACCTTACTTTGTGGAAAGAAGGGGTCTATCATCGAGATGTGAGCCCAGGAAACCTGATGTGGTACTGGAAAGACGGGAAGCGGATAGGTGTTCTTAACGACTACGATCTATCGTCACTGGCGGATGACCCAGGTCCTCGGGGCAACGAGCGCACGGGCACGGTGCCGTTCATGGCGCTTGAACTGCTCACCCTAGCGGGTCAACGAGGCGAAGTTAAACACTCATACCGCCATGATCTGGAGTCATTTATGTGGTGCTTTGCCTGGATTTCCTTGCGTTACAAGGAGGGAGTCCTTCTGCCACGAGGATTGCGCCCCTTCGACGATTGGGCCACTCTAGGCGCTGTGGCATGTGGCAAGGAAAAGTTATCTTTCCTGACTGATAGAGAACTTCCCGCACGCTTGCACAAAGATTCACTTATGTGGGAGTTCGTTGAGGATTGTTTCGATGTGCTTGACATACATACCTTCAATCGACGTAGACAACGACAATCGACAAAAAGGGCAGGCAAGCTGATCAACTCCAAGGAATCAGAATCAGATATCGATGGTTTTCTACAGTCATTCAGAAATACCGAGAGTTGGGCTGCGCTCAGCAAACGGTAACCTTTAGCGATTATCTTTACGTATGCCTCACCTCCGGTAGACCAATTGAATACATGGATTATAGTGACTTGTCATTGCATATAATGAAAATAGAACGTTGTGTAGATAGTGGCTAACTTCCATCAATATACACTTGAACATTCCAGGTTGCGAAGCACACCAGACGGACACGCTTGCTGGACATACTTGTAAATCGGTCGGACTCGAGTCTCATTAATACAGTGCTCCTACTAGTAACCACAAAGGATCTCGGTCCACGTCATCCTCAGCCAATGACTCACGTTTCAGCAAGCCATCTTGTTCAACCCCGAGGTTTCTGCCCATAATATGTTGCTAATATCTCTATAGACATGTATCTATCGTGGCTGACGAATCACACACTAAGTATACCGAGGAGCGACTCACTCGCGTGCCAGAAACCTTGGGAAAGGTTTCCGAGATCGCGAGGCAAGAGACTGTTGAAGGACATGCTTCCCATGTCGTTCTAGAATCTAGTTAGATGGGGTGACGCTTACAGAATCCAGAACGAAAACCATGAACATAGGACAGCCCGCAGAGCACCACGTCTTGACAGTTTGGTTGTTTGTTGCAGTATGTAAATAAATAAACCTTCTCTTTCCTAACTTACCAACCCCACTAGTCATCTCGCACAGTCCAAACCTCACGCCACGAACCACGCCGAATAAGCCACAAGACAAGACATCAGACCATAACATTTACAGAGGACAAGTCGGACATTGGAATACCCACAACGGCACTAGAGCCGCGCGTACGTCGGTTCGTCTGCAAAAGATCGAGGTGCATGCGCGTAGCGAGGATCGCAAGGATCATGACCTCAAAACTGTATGTGGACATTAGTTTGGGTATTGTTAGTAGCAATACATAACAAGATGTAGAGGTGCATACATATATAACATGTTGTAGTAGGAGTACTAGGGCGCGCAACATCAACGACTCGATTATAAAATGTGTTTGAGATATTTACGCACATTAAGGAGCAGTGATGTGAGCATGTTTGCCACTGAGAGTACTTGAGGGAAGAGAATGATCATGGATGAGTACAAAAAACGGTGCATACGAGTGGTAACTCACAAAGACCGCATACATAATAGAATATGTTATGTTTCACCAAGACAATGTACAGACGGCTTGAGCTCATCCGCCAGTTCTGCATGGCGCGTATGAGCGTAAGGATCATGAGTCCTGGTGGAGTGTCTATCAGCGTGCGCTTGCACGGGTATATTCTCCTGGTTACCCACCCAGTTCGAACACAGTAAGGAGAAGAAACGGTATAAAGAGCCGGAAATTTGTTGAACTCTGGTAGCACCCCGTGATGCCCGGAATTGCGCTACTCGTATCTGCGGAAGTGAACAGAGTGTTTTAGTGGTTGTGGAATGCCAGAGGTAAGGTGAGAGCGAGTACATGTTGCGGGGACGGTAGAGGTGAAGGCAACGCTGAAGCATGCCACGAGAAGAACCTGGCTGATGCATCTACCACTGACTTTAGTGTGGTGAGTGTATTTCGGACTCACGAAAAAGGTGGACAACATGGCTATGAGTAAGATTCTATTCTTGCTCCAAAGTACATATGTTCTGAGGATGAAAAAACCTGGATGAATCAGAACAGAAACACACATTTTTACGAGGAACGGGATGTACATTCGGAGAAAATAATTGATGCTATACCAAGACCTATGAGAGAAAAGTGGTAGGCTTCAGCAAGGGTGTGCATACACGAATGCACTTTACACGTACCTGAGTTAACATTGGTCAACACCCGACATCTCTGGCGAAGTCATGCAGTAAGTTGTTCGTTCTCATTAACTGTCCACAGCATCACATACACCTGGGTTAATACTCACTGAAGAACAAATGTCAATTCATGATCGGTGTAATGTGTGCTGGAGCGGAACGCACTCCATAGAACCATAGAGAGGGGGATAAAGGGGAGGTACCGTGTAACAATATACAGGCATTTGACCTTGCCCCAGTGAGATCGAAGCAAAAACGTCCACTTTACATAGGATATTGTGGATATAAGAACCAAGGCGTATTATGGGACGGGCGTATTACCTCTTCATGAAGTGTACATGCATAATCATAGATCTGGATATACGAGTTTAACAACGGAGGTAAATAGATCAGGATAAGCCTACCCAGAATGTAGCAATTGATGCTGAACGAGTTGTGTTAGGGCAGGAATAAGGAATTCAGACGGTACGCACTGTATATGTACTAATGGAACATGAATTGTCAAGTATTATTCCCCCTCATTTCGATAAGGATACGTACCATAGAGAACTGTAGGCTCCTCGCTGCTGCGATATCGTCAGACGAATACTCCATCTAGAGGTTATACACTAGAACAGTTTGTGAGTGATGAGGAAACGCTGATGTACGGACAACAACGGGACGCACGTCAAGTATAGTGTCGGTTATGTACTAACGCCGATTAGGTGGCTCAATGTGCACTGTGCAGTAGATACCGACAAGATGAAACAGGTTCAAGATATAGAAGGGCGTCAAGATAGAACAGGATAGGTAAGATAGATGCTAACAGAGGTAAATGTGCCTCATGCACACATCACGCAGCTTCTTGTCTCCTACTTGTATGAATGAGCTGTGCTCGGAGTCATCCCGATATCATTCCAGTTACAGCTTTGACTTGATCATTATCATAATGGAGCGCTTCACAGTTCACTGCATGGACCGGCCGGGGAACGACTTACATGTTGTAGGTCGAGTCATTTGTGTGGTAGATGCAGAAAGCAACTAATAAAAGTTTCTGGTAAGCCTCCGGTTCGGCGACAGGCGATCAGATCAGAGCCCGAATAACATCGGCTTTAATGACCGTCATAGATAATTAGATCACTTGTTCACGCCAAATCCCGCTCGGCCTCTAAACGACCGTATCTGATGGCAAAACCAAGAAAGTCGATAGCATCATATTCCTGTCCAACGCGGTACACGGGTGCGTACTGGCCCTTTTATTTATTTTATAATTTAGTTTAACCTTTCTACAAGAACTCGAAGTCACAGCCATTGCCGATGATCTGTTTGCAGCTGCAAACATACGAGGGCCGTAACGTCCACCGGAAGATCGCGTTCTTCGCTTGTTGTTACATTTTTGATGTGGAGGCACAGTGTTCTAGAGGAATTCTAGCCTGTGCAAGCGTGTGAGTTGTAGTAAGTACGTGAAAGCTGTACTCCGTCAAATCACTTTACTCCGCAAGGCCAGGATCATTCCAAACTAGGCTGCATCCTGTGTGTTATCTTCACGTTGTCTCCCCATATTCCCCACTGCTCTCACACACAGCACTGTCTCCGTGTCAAATTGCCTTGCCCCACAATGTTGGGGTCGATGATCCCAAACTAGGCTGTATCCCGTGCGCTGTTTCCATGAGGCCGCTGAGTCTCTATTGCGTATGGCAAGCCCTTGCATCCCTCAACCCGTTCTCGCTCCCGGTCACCTCCCATTCTGCATTTATGCTCATGCTAAGTCATTCTACTGCTCTCGCACGCCATCCCGTCTTCGACACCTCACCTCCTTGTCGAATTGACGCACGATACTCCTTGCAGGCTGCCGAGTTTCAGCGTACATGACGCATGAACATTCTGCTCAGGCTGACATTGTGGACCACCTACGTGTTGTATCGTCGCTCATGAATTAGGTTTCTCGCTGGATAAGCGTTGCAAGAACTGGCAACGTATATACTTTGTATTTATTTTACAATAAGCCCCAAGATAACGCATCGTGCTGCAAAATTATAGATAATATATCGGACATTGTAATACCGTCGCCAGAGTCATATACACGTCGACTCATATCCCAGAGATGGAGGTGCATGCGCGTAGCGAGGATCGCAAGGACCATGACCTCGAAACTGTAAGTTTGGGTATTGTTAGCGGTACGCTGCCACAGCAGTATGTGAGGTGCATACGCATAAAATATGTCGTACTAGCACTTGGTGTGGAACATCAACGACTCGATTATGAAAGTCACTTGGGAAATTCACGCACCTGGAGGAGCAGTGATGTGAAGATATTTATCACTGGGAACACTTCAGGAAAGAGAATGATCATGGATGAGTACGGAAAACGGCGCATACGAGTGGTAACTCACGAAGACCGCATCCATAATTTCACCAAAACAACGTACAGAAGGCTCGAGTTCATCCATCAGCTCTGTATGGCGCGTATGAGCGTGAGTATCATGATTCCTGGGGTATTATCCGTCAGCGTGTGCCTATACATGTGTATGCTCCCGGTCGCTCACCTAGTTCGAACACAGTGAGGATAAATGGTATGAAGAGCCAGAAACTGGTTAACCTCTGGTAGCACGGGATCGCGCTGGTCGTATCTGTGCAAGTGAACAGAATGCTTTAGTGGTTGTGTGGATGCCAGAGAGTGAGTACATGCTGCGGGGACGATAGCGGTACAGCTGGAGGATACCACAAGAAATTTACAACTAACTGTAGTGTGGTGAGTAGATTGGGAACTCACGAAAAAGGTGGGCGCCATGGCTACGAGCAAGATTTTATTCTTGTTCCAGAGTACATTGTTCTGAAGATGAAAAAATGGATAAATCAGATCAGAAACACACATTTCATGGGTGAATGGGATGTACATTCGGAGAAAATATTGATGCTATACCAAGACCTATGAGAGAAAAGCAGTAGGCTATGTGTATACGTTGCACTTACCTGAGTCAATATTGGCCAACAACCGGAATTCCTGGCAAGGTCATGCAGTAAATCGTTCGTTCTTATTGACACTCACGACATCACATACCACTGAGTTCTCATTCGGAGTAGTAAAAGTACGGCTAAAGAACAACACGTGGTAGAAACACGTGACTGTAGCTTGTTCGACAACACAGCTTTCAAATCAGATCCTATCTGTTCAAGAATTGGAAATGCAGTTGTTTGTGATACGCCTGTCCCACTATTACACATTCACTACACTGTTTCAAGTTCGGTCTAATCGCTTTTGGATGATAATGCATCAAACTTCGAGCATCAGAAGCTTCTATTAGGTGCGCCCTGCGTCTACTATGTAGTCTTACCAAAGACCTGAACTTTCATCATGATCAAGTCGCTTTCCTGGCTAGTCCATGCAGTGAACTGTCATGCGCCCCATTGTGACCATCAAGCCAAACAAAGCTAGGCCTGGAATGACATCCAAGGTACCACGACCTCCTTGATGGGTTCACAGCTCATTTATAGGAGACGAGACGATGTGTGCATGAGAGTCGAGACACATTTACCTCTGTTCGCATCTAACATACTCACCGAACTTGACGTTCTTCTAAACCTGAACCTGCTTCACCTTGTTGGTATATAGTGGTACTGCAGCCCCCTTATCGTTGCACAAACAGAGTATACTTGACGTGCGTCCCGTCATCATCCATACCTGAGTGTTTTCTCATCACTCGCTGAGACTGTTCCAGTGTACGACCTCTAGATGGAGTATTCTTCTGACGATATCGCAGCAGCGAGGAGCCTACAGTTCTTTAGGGTATGTCCACTTATCGAAATGAGGGAGAATAATACTTGACGATTCGTATTCCATTAGTACACATACAGTGCGTACCGTCTGTATCCCTTAATATTTGCTCTAACACAGCTCAGTGTCGGCAACTGCATTATGGGTAAGCTTATCCTAATCTATTCATTTCCGCTGTTAAACTCATATCTAGATCTATGATTATGCATGTTCACTTCATGAAGAGGTAATACACCCGTTTCATAATACACCTTGTTTTTGATATCCACAATATCCTATGCAAAGTGGACGTTTTTACTTCGATCGGACTGGAGCAAGGTCAAGGGCCTATATATTGTTACACGATACCACCCC
This sequence comes from Suillus spraguei, assembly GCA_016800925.1. Lineage (NCBI taxonomy): Eukaryota > Fungi > Basidiomycota > Agaricomycetes > Boletales > Suillaceae > Suillus > Suillus spraguei. Next base: position 162,737 of record JABCPU010000096.1, on the reverse strand, counting down.
TTTATCTACCTCACCACGGTTCTGTGGAGTGCGTTCCATTCCAGCATACATTACCACGATGATGAATTCACACTTGTTCTTCAGAGTACTTTACCACGAATGAGAACCAAGACGTACGTGGGACTGAATAAGAATGAACGACTTACTGCACGACTTTTCCAGACATGCCGGGTGTTGACCGATCTTGGCTCAGGTACGTGGATTCGTGTATGCGCGTCCTTGTTGAAGGTTACCACCTTTCTCTTATAGGTCTTGCTATAGCATCAATCATTTTCTCCGAATGCATGTCCAGTCCCCCCATAAAAATATGTGTTTCTGATTTGATTCATCCAGGTTTTTTCATCCTCAGAACATATGTACTCTGGAACAAGAATAAAATCTTGCTCGCAGCCATGGCATCCACTTGTTTCGTGAGTTCCAAATCCACTCACCACACCAAAGCAAGTGGCAGATACATTAACCAGGTTTTTCTCGTGGCATCCCTCGGTTCTGGCATCGCCGATACCGTACCCACAACATGTACTTGCTCTCACCTTCCCTTTGGCCTTCCACAACAACTGAAACATTCTATTCACTTTTACAGACTGCCACAAGGTTTCGGGTTTTGGGTCCCTCATACCATTTCTTCTCCTTATTGTGTTCGAACTGGGTGGGTGACCAGGAGCATATACCTGTACAAGCACACGCCGATGGATACTCCCCCAGGACTCATGATACTCACGCTCATACGCGCCATACAGAGCTGGCGGATGAGCTCAAGCCGTCTGTACGTTGTCTTGGTGAAACATAACATATTCTATTATACATGCGGTCTTCGTGAGTTACTACTCGTACGCATCGTATTCTGTACTCATCCATAATAATTCTTTTTCCTGAAGTACTCTCTGGGGTAAACGTACTTGCAATACTGCTCTTCCAGGTGCGTGAATTTCTCAGATGCCTTTTATGATCGAGTTGTCGATGTTCTGCGTCCCAGTACTCCTACGACAACATATTATATATGTATGTACCGCCACATGCTGTTGCATATGGCTACTAACTATACTAAAACTTACACCCACGTACAGTTTCGAGGTCATACATAATCCTTGCGATCCTCGCTACGCGCATGCACCTCCATCTCTGGCAGATGAACCGACGTGCGTATGCCTCTGGCGACCCAGGGCATATTACAAAATCCTATATATCATCTATGAATTTCGTGTCATGATGCATTATCCTGTGGCTCATTTGGGATCGTTCATAGAGCGAGGCTTGGACCGTGCGAGATGACCAGTGGGAATGGTTTAGGAGAGAGGATTATTTATTTGCATACCCCAAAAAACAAATAAAAATGTTAAGAAGTAGTGCCCTGCAAATTTCTTTTCTTTTTTTAAAAAAAAACAAATTTAGTGTCCCTTGAGGTCGAAGACCCGCGCGAATAGGACTATGTCCGACATAGTTGATCTATAGTATGTATGTGTACTATCGTGGCATCAATGGTGAACATATACTCCGCCAGCAAAATGCCGGGCAAAGGCCGGCGCTGAGTTCGTACAGGGGGAATAATGTGGGTGGCTCATAGGGGCCTTTCTTTTCCTACAATGGGGTCTCGACTGGCGAGACGTCTTCCCTCCAGTCTCGGAGTTGAATATTAGTTTGATTTATTTGGTGATTAGTAGGTGTTGGTACTGTAGATGAAGGTGAATGACTTTTCGTTCTTTAGCTGTCCGAAATCTCATTGAATATTGATTTGAATGTACCGGTCTTATTTATGTAATGCATAAGGGGCTGAGTAGCTTTCTTGGGATGTTGCTTGACGACGCAGGGAGTTGGCGAAAAGGTGACAAACATCAGCGGGTTGAATTGTGCTACGTAGCACTACGTAGCACTCTGTAGTGAATTACATTTCCCATGGTCGATTTATGATGCATGTACACAGCTATTATTCATGTGTTTGTTCTTTCTCAAAATATCGTTGCTGTCAACTTTTTTGCACACAGTCGTAATCACTGAAATATAGATTATAAGGACCTAGTAGTGTATGCACTGATTGAACAGAAATAGTCATACTGGTAAGTTTCCAAAGCTACACGTGACTGTTTGTTTGGCAACAGCTTTAATATCAAACAACGCCTCGGCAACTCAGTAAACTGTGACTAAAATCCACAAAATGGCATTCCAGCAAATGCAACAAGAGGCTCCCGTACTCAAATATCCAGAAGACTTTGGTCTTCATCCAAATATCTCCCTAGAAAATGCAGCTAACATGTTATTCCGTGCCATCCAGTCCTCCAAAACCAACCTTACACATGGACTTTTATCGATAAGCCACAAGGTATGAATAGTTCAGTCGCGAACTAACCTTCAATTACTTCTACGACGTATGCAGAAGGTCAAATACACCTCTTGTTTATGCCAAATCCCTCTCAGCCTCTAAACGACGGTATCCGATGGCAAGACCAAGAAAGTCGATACACCATTCCTGTCCAACGTGGTACACGGGTGCGTACCGGCCTTTTTATTTATCCTAAATTAGTTTAACCTTTCCACAGGAACTTGAAGTCGCAGAGGTCAAATTCGGTTTCATACCCAATTCCCAAGACACATCAGCATGGCGTATGCGCCGACGCTACCGCCTTCATAAAGGCGGCCACCCCCAGCTAGTCCTAATTCACTACTCCCGCGTACCTCCCATCCGTAAGTCACTCCACCACCCTATCATTAATTTTGCCATCTCATCACCCGTCACGCATTGTCCGATATGCCTGTGATTTCACCAATCTACATCCACATCTGCGACATCTCCCACACCAGAGATCGTTCCATCTCTCTTGAACAACCCAGTCAGGCACTACCCGCTACGACAGCTCACCGACCCTCCTATATATGTCATGGGCGAAAGGGCAGGTCAGAAAGTTTTCCCACACCCCGCAGGTCCGCATCAAAGCAGTATGCCCCAAGTAGGAATGAACCCGCAGGCGATGATAGCGCAGCAGAATAGTAATATGGAGGCTTTGGAGAGGAGAAGGGAACGTGAACGGACGAGAGATGGGGGTGGGGCTGTAGGGGCGGCCGTGAGTACATCTTATCCTCGCAGAAACGTTTGTCTGATGTGTTGGTTATTGGTCCAGCAACGGCCTGGTCCTCCACGGCTAGATGATGACGAGTCAGCAGGTTCGACCACTTCGTTTGTTCAGTTAAACGTTATTCGCATTGATCATTTGTGCAGATGAGTCTGAACTGCTATCGACACGAACGCTAGCAATTACGAGATATCGGAGAAACCACGAATTAATGGAAGAAGTTTTCAGGCAAGCAGCTTTTAGTAAGAACATACTACTATCCCCGTCAGATCATTCTCAGGGGCACCACGTATTAGACAGCAAACAACCTTCGTCGTCAAAAAGATTATATGAGGGGTTTGACAAAGCAGAACTAGATGCCAAAATAGTGCGTTCTGTCCCATCACCAGTTCTGATCTAACTGAGGTCCTCTTCAGGCTAAATTGCAAGACGACGTAGAGGCACTTCAGGCCAAGGCTGCTGAGCGGAGGGCTCAAAAAGTAGCAGCAGACGACGTGATAGTCACAGCTAGCGGTCACGCCCCGATGGAACTTACTACTTAGTCACTATACTTTTATTTGTATCTTGCTGCTCGTCGTATCACGCATAAGTTCTACACTGACAGGTATTGTGAATGAGGCGCTCGAGATTTCCACAGTATAAAACTAGTACAATCTGGTAAGTAAGGCATACGTAATATAAGTTTTGCATCCAGTGTATCCCAAACACCGAGCGCTGGGCTACGAAAAACAAGCGCGAGAACATAACGAAAAAAAAACAAGACGAAGACAAAGACAAAGTAGTTCTATGTACCGGAAGCCCTCAGGATTGAATACAAAATACAATGATGAGCCAACACAAACAAAAGCAAGATATATAACAATTATTCGATCAGCAACCCACAAATCCGATGGTCCCCGTGAGATAAATTTTTGGGGAATAGAAGGGTGGGGATACAGCTAGTGAGAGCGACAGTACGCGTGATGGGCCTCATGCCCAACGCTCCGGCTTCGGGTACCGGCTTTGGGCACGATTGGTATGGGAGTGGTACTGGGGTCTCTAAGGAATCCGCCCACTCCTTGAACTTCTGCATGATAAGAAGAAGAATCTTCCTTGATGCGAAGCCGTGATCTCCGTGGCCAAGCACCTGATGCCGGAGGTGTGCTCTCGGCCCTTTTGTGCTTTTGAAAAGGCAGTGCTTCCTGTATGGCTTTTAAACACTCGATCGCAGTGATCGCACGACTACGGTGAGATGTAGGTTCTGCTACAGCGTTGATGCTCAGTGTGGACGCCCAGTGAGCGGTATCACCCAACATGTCTACGTCAGCATCGAGATCTCCAGAATCTGGAGTGTATTCTGATTGGCAGGAAGATGTCGCTAGTGATGGTGTACACCGATTCGGGAATAGAAATCCCGCCTTCTTCGATCTCCGGCCACGCTCAGGCGATGGCCCTGGAGAGGCAAGAAGAGCAGGGCCGCCAATGTCAAGAGGCGGCACAGAGAGAGACGTCGAGGCGCTCACCACTGAATGACTGAGCTCATCGTATGTGGGAGACATCGGGTAACGAACAACTGGTGGGCGGGAGACACTGCGACTTGTACATCGTGTTGAGAGCGAGCTTGCACTTGAGACAGAGAGAGAACGGTTGGACCGCCTTGGGGGTGCTTCTTTCATGTGAGATGGGTTCGGGTCGTTATCACGCTGCGAGCGCGACTGCGATAATGGTGGAGATCGGCGGCTGGGATAATCTACTAACTCAAATTTATCCTCGTCTGTTACAGGAGATTCGTCGTCGTCAAGTCCAACACCCCAAGCCATCTCATCCACCATCGCAATCGTCCACCGGGTACGGACCCTGCGCTCCAAACAGCCTTTGAGAACGTGCTCAGTTCCACGACTAATACCTGAAGGCATATCATAAACACCTGTAAAGAAGTGTATTAGCAAGCCGAAGATTACAATACCATATTCTTACCGTGCAAAATTTTCATCTGGAGTCGTGGCTCGAATGAATCAGAAAATGGGAGACGGCCAGTCAGAAGTGCATAAAGCAGAACACCCAGGGCCCAGATATCCTGAGCTGGGTTAGCACCGTTGAACCGTGAAGCTTTGGGTTGAAGAAGCTCGGGAGATGCGTATGGCAAAGACCCTTGCTGGAAAGCATGTGATGGATGGACAGGCGGAGGGTTTTCACCGACAGGAGTTGATATACGATGACGCCGGGGGCGTAGAATTTGGAGATGAGAAGACATATTGAACTTCGCAGATCTATGAGAAGTGGAACGGTGACGATGGGTCCCAGAGTGATCGTCTGCATCGCATAGGGGTTCGTCATCATCGACTTCGCCGATTTTGCGAGTCATGCCGAAATCGGTAATTCTACAAGTACCCATCTCATCTACAAGGACGTTCTCGAGTTTGATATCCCTGTGTACATAGCCAGCAACTTCGTGCAGGTAGCGTATGCCACGGACAATTTGTCGAAACGTCATGCCGGCGTCATCGTGAGGGAGACCGGGACGGCCGTCCCTTAAAAGTATATCGTACAGGGATCCAGCGGGACAAAATAGGCAGAAGAAGAAATCGGCATAGGAAGTGTGTTCGGAGAAGAAGAGGGGCAAGGTATGCTCGTGACATAAGGAAGCCCATACTTGGGCCTCGTGATTGAGTCGCCTTCTAGCTAAAGAAGGATCTGTCTGTTTCCCCAAATCGGAGCGACGGACAATTTTGACAGCGACGACACCTCCGGAAGGGGATGAAGCACGTTTGATCACAGAAAAACCTCCGTAACCTATAGTTGGTCCGAGAACATAGCCACGAATGATTTCACCTTCTGCATCTGGTGATTGTGGGATTGCGGAGGGACTAAAGGAAGACAGGAACATCATGGCTGGTGACATAGAGACGCCACCGCTTTCTGAAAGTGATGCATGCTCATTATTGTTTGTCAGAAGTTGCTGTGAAATATCTTGGTCAAGATCCGAGCCGGAGGCCGTCTTGGATGCTGCTATTTGGTGTTCGTCTGATATTTTCAGAGATGGTGACCAATTCCAAGCTGGAGGTAGGGTCTTATGTCCTACGGACAAGCGCGAAAGTGACCCTGTAGTTGTTGCAGGAGATTGAGATTTGATGAGACTTGAGGTCATTTAAAAGAGATTGATGAATGAACGACGATCTGAGCAAAAAACAAGATATAATGGCACAAAGAAAAGCAATGAATATGACAATGGAAGGATATCTGATGGTGTGTGGGGCACGCGAGGGGAAAGCGGCGACAGGGAAAGGATTAAGAGGCACAACACTTTAAATAAACGACTTTCCGGAGTAATCCCTGATTTCACCGCGTGTGACTCCTTTGCCATATTTATTCGGTTCCGGTGTCCTGGCGTGTTCCGGTTCCGATCTGGCGGCTATTGACATGTTGTTCCGTTGCTTCGACCTCTGTGTAAGTGATAACTGTAGCTTAGCTATTATCTCTAGGCTGAGGCTCACAGAAACTCTCACATCTTGAGGACCCTTCTCGTCAGTCTCAGGTGAGTTGGCAAATTATATGTTTTACACATTTAGGGTCTCTCACTAGATTTCAAATCGATCATGTCCTTTATTATGGATCTCACTTTCCAAGTCAGCGTACAAAACTTCACCAGGGGGCCGTATACCTCGGCTCACTGCTGTCACTTAATTCATCATAATTTACTACATCACTCCGCTCCCATCGTGCCACGATATTCACCGCTAGTGGCAATGGAAGGATCATCAACACCACATCCGGAGACGTCCGAAGCAAAATTCAAGGGTTCATATGACTAGCTAAGACGATCTCACTATTCGGGAGATGCCAGTCCACTGCCAGACTAGCACGGACTTGACGAACGTGGTACTCAAACTTCGATATACGAGACTGCCCGCCTCTGACCTCAATGCACCGCACTACAACAAAATCCGATTAACACAACAGCTCTCCCATCGATAACCCGCACGATAAACAACCGTACAGTTGGCATCCATGTACACCTTAGCCCGCTCACCGTGAGTGCATCAATACCTAACTAAGTTGTCTCATTGACTTCATTTCGTTTAATATACTTCATTCGATATCCCCGGCCGTTCACGTACCACTCAATCTGAGATTGTGGCGAGGGCCGCAGTACCGCACAGCCGGGACGGGAAACGTCCATGATATTACTAGCAGTAATCCAAGCTGCGCTCAACACAAAGACAGAGACTCACTCCGACCGACTGGACTGGCATCCGGACAAGATTCGGCAATCACGAGCATGCAGGATATAAATCAAGAATATCTAATTAATATTTTCTGTCGCCCACAGAACATTGTGTGTTAAGATTTATCGGACTTTCGCTTGGCAACTTCCTTATGCAAAGATTGCCCCGCCTCAACCCCACCCCACAGAAGACCGAACCGGTTTGAGCGATCAGTGCCGGGAGCTCGCCTGAAAGTGGAGCTACTAAGCCCGGAATATTGAATAGCCAGCACGGGCGACTGTCCAGGCCTCCTCCATCAAATATTGACACGATGATACACGGACCATCGTAGATCAGTATGTTAAAGAGAGAACAGAAAGGAGGTGAGTTATAGACTCACATCGACTATCCAGATTCAAACCGGCCCTCCGGTAAATCAGGCGACTAGAAGAGCGCAGAATAGAACTTTCAATTCGTCTTAAACTTTAACAGATCCCCTAGCCTGAGCAAACACCTCCAAAAGAGTATCACTGCTGTGTGTGGAGCTGGCGAGGTCTAGTGATCCCTCATGCACCAGCACATCGGACGAAACGCTGTCCCGGACTATCGCACGACCAGTTCAGGCAACCAGTCTAGTCCCTCCCACGAATTTAAGAACGTGCATCACTTCAATATCAAATGCCATTGCTCCATGTACCGCCACCGAACCAACTACGATGAGATCCTGAGTTTAGACGCACTCAAGGCCTAGCCAGCTGGACAGATTGGTTTCTTGATGACTTTTCGTCGTGGATGCGCTACCATTGGGCTAGCGAATCAATTTCTATATTACCAGTTCACCACGTCTTGAGTTTTCAATTTAGACTCAACGATGACCTGTCTGGCGTATGGTGACTACGTCTTCGAGACGGGGGATATTTGGCGTGTGCACGGTGGTGTTCTCTAGTAAATAAAAATTTCGATTTTGAAATTGCTATCACATCTGTACGGTGGAACTTGTGTCGATGAGAATTAGGATCCAGTGACTGGGACTTGAGTTGGAGACTTCCTTGTGCAAAAATCTTCTCCCATATATACTGGTTGTGACAATGGAGTCGCTGGTTGAGAGAAAGGAGAGCTGCTGAACATGGTGTCACAGAGGGGGAACTGACCGCTTTCTGCATAGCCGAACAGCAAGAGGGAGCATCAAGTTGTAATGGGAGCAACAACGAAGACAGGGAGAGGCAACACGGAGCAACTAGTTGCAGCAGGAAATAGTTTCAAATCCGGGAAATGAAGGTCGACTCACGAAAAAGAGAAGTTTATTTGAAGCTAACATTTTAAGTGATATCAATAGTGGTTTATAATGGCGTGGTTAAGGCAAGACGTAGCGCCCGTGGTCTCGAGTAAGAGAGAGCAGCAACGGGGACGGCAACAGGTAACAAACGGAGGAACTAATTTTGGCCAAAGCAACCGCAGCAGGAATTTTAGTTGATGCTGACATTTTAAGCGATATCAATAGTGATTTATAACAGTTAAGGCAAGACGTAGCGCCCATGAGCACCACATATTCACGTGCACCCGTACCGCAGTCTCCCTGTGACGTGTAAATGCCTTCATTATCCAAGCCTGCGGATATATTACTAAAACAAAGGACTAGAACGCATATCAAACGAGCGTTTGCTGCAGTCGATCATAGGGTATCCGCATCGACAAAAGGATCCACGACGATGCAGGTAGGTATGTGTCCAAAGAGTCCAATGCAAAAAAGCGTGTTATAGGTATAAGAAATACGACGGTGGCGCGCAGGTATAGTCATCATGTCCCATTCTATAATAACAAAGATGCAAGTCCAATCACCGTAAGCAGGCCTGTCATGCTCGCCACTTCCCACCTGCGCTCCCCAGCATTGGCGTTGAGGACCGCTGCATTTTGAACGTTGGTGCTGGTAGTAGCGGTTTTAGAGACGTTACGAAGGAGCTGAGTTGGGAGCATGTTGGGTGAAGTGGTGATAAGGTATTGAGGTGGCAACGGTGTACCGTCGAACTGGTACAGTTGGAGAGTGTACCCCTTAACCGGATCTTGGTATATGTTCCAAATAACGTAAAGCTCAGTATCGTTGTAGTTTTCTATGAAGTTGGAGATGGCGGCGCAGGGATCTTGTATTTGTTGGTAGCCGTCGCCAAATGGCGTGAGGACGATGGAGCCGTTGGAAACGAGCACGTATGTACCGTGACACCAGTTCATGACACCTGTAATGCAGGTCGGTACGGTTCCTGTGGGGATTGCAATTTTAAGTGGTATGAAACAGGAAATATAACATAGAAAGCAGACCATTGCTAGTCATACGGTACCGCGCGATCTCGTAGTACCCATCATCCGTGCTTTGATTCGATCCAAGTCAGAAGTTAAGGCTGGGAACACGATTGATACTCACAAAGAATATGACATTCCTGTCGTGCTTGGGTATGTAAACGCCTCTTGAGATGGCGTAGCAAATCCCTTGAAACCACAGCAAGTTAAGTCAAAAAGTAGACTGCAATTAAATCTACGGCTCACGGATCCAGTAACAACATTCTGGCTGCCAGAGCTCCAGGTGCCGGTGATGGCGGTGACATTATGGGCTGCGTCGTACACGATCTGGCCATGCGCAGACGTCACAAGCAGCAAAAGTAAGGAAGCGAATATCATCGTCAAGTATGTTTATAAGATGTTTCAGGCCAGTATTTGGTGGTTTTTCGGAGTAAGAAGGACAGAAGAAAAAGACTACGAGGCGACCACGAGGATGGGGAGCAAACGAACGTTGAGAACGACGATAGCGGTCAAGGTGAGAAGTCGGGTAGTCTGTTTGCTTTTGTTTGGCATCAGTCTTTGTTTCGATACTACCATATTCACATACATAATTTTAGCTCCACCGTGTGGAGCCTGTGTTTGGGTCTTCATTTCCGTCTCTAGTCCAACACGAAACCAAACAGGCTTCAGCATGTCTTTGGATGCCAATATTAATGATCATCATCTTGATTGCCATGTCCCATGGTACAATGTGATGTGTCCCGACAGCAGATCAGACGGTCGTCATGCAAAAATCTTACACGCACTAATTGTAATCGTGTACTAAACGGAATCGCCGCATAGAGTCTTCAGTAACTCAATGCAGTGTTTCCGTTTATGTTCTATACAAACTCAAAGAATATATACACCTTTACTGTCCACTAGGCGATAACGGAAAAAAATCTATTCAGCGAGCAAAAGTTGTCCAGAATACAAGTGATTTAATCCTTCTTCAAATCCCTTCTCATAACAAACAAGCGTTCGCCATCTTCTGTCACAGTCAATTCTTGCAGGCCCCGAATGCTTTCCATACCCTGTAAATTACGTCCTTTGGCGAGTGCAATGAAGATTTCAAGGCCATCACCGACCTGTACAATGTTAGATGAAATCACATAATCAAAATATGGGACTCACTTCGATGTGGCGCTCGGTCGCGCTTGTGAAGGAGTCGATGACTATCGCCAAAACGGTCTCTAGGGGTAAATGCGACGGATGTGAGGTTCCCTGCGCAGCTTGTTGATTCTTGAAGTAGATCTAGAAGTTTCAACGTCAGACAAGATATACCGGCAATATTGGAGACAATGGTGTTTGCAACTAGGAAGAATATCGAATGCTCCGAACACACCTGATTGTCCAGGAATGGCTGGACTAATGACTGAGCAGCGCCGGCAGCACGGCAAGCCTCTCGTTCATACGAACCCACGGGATCGAACGAATACACAGCACCAGTGCCTAAGAAGGTCCATAAATAAACCAAGAGGGTGGAGCATGAAGATGAACGGACCATCCTCCTCGATGCCACCCAAAATGTTATATACATAGTAGGGAAAGAAGCGACGTGCATAAAGCATTGTTTGAATTAATCTTGCTATTGCCCGTAGAGGCATGTCTTTTGCATGAGCGTGACGGTACCACTACGTAGCCCTATAAGCATATATAGCTGAATCATATCAAGGAATGACGAACCTCCAGACGTTGTTTCACTTTCTTCACAAACATATTGCCGTCTGCTGCGAACCCGTTCACAGCTAGCACCGCGCGATCGGTTCTTGGAAGAAAAAGTTAGAAAAGTACACGACATAATAAGTGACGGCGCGCGTACAATCGAAATACCTTCGGTGCATATCGCGTTTGGATTGAATATCCTTCGCTCTGTCGTGTGTCGCCAGCAATAACACTGAAATCTGCACCGGCAATAGCAAGGATTGTACCACCGTTTTCTGTGTAAGGGTTGAACTGCCTCCCCTGAGGATGCGTAAGTGAGTTCATGTCAGGCATGATCATTTAAAAAGTGGGTAAGTTCGAGCTGGTGATCAAGAGAATAGAGACTGACAAGTCCAGTCCAACTCCCAGGCCGCGTAACTCAAGTGGGCGGTTAATATATTTTCCCACAATACTATTAGCCGCCGCTTTTGGTAATCGATTACGGCTTTTGATGAACTCGAGTCAAGACGCACTGCAGATCTTGCAACTTGGTACAGCTAAATATGAGCAAGTAACCTTCTGTGTGCTGAATAACCCCTAGCTGACCAAAATACCAGATAAGGATCTGCTTGATGGCCGATTGCTGTTTGCGATTCCAAAAAAAGGTTCAATCCGTCTTGATCACAGTTCGTTAGTACTAACCGACCCTAGGACGGCTGCACGACAAATGTCTCGAGCTACTCTCTGGTGCGTCCCTCCTGGAATCTCCGAGATATATTTAAACAAATCTGTAGGCGCCGATATCCAATTCCGGAGACATAACAGGCTTGACGTCTGCGTAGTGATGAATCACCCCATAGCTCTGTAAAACTCCAGCTCCGATCTTACATCTAATTAAATCTGACCCCGACGCAGTGTGTTTCTTCCAGCAGCAGACATACCATCATTTGTCGGAAATGGAGACGTTGACCTTGGCATAACGGGTCACGATGTCATCATTGAAGCTAATATACAAGATCACATCACAGAGGTTCAACGGCTGGGATTCGGAAAGTGCGCTTTGCAAGTGCAAACTTTAGAAGATTCGCCATTCAAGTCAGTCGAAGATCTTGCCGGAAAACGCGTGGTTACTAGTTTTGATGTCATTGCGGGGGCGTATTTTGCCGAGATTGACGAGCGATTAAACCTCACTGGTGATAGCAAAACCAAGATTCAGTATGTAGGAGGGAGTGTAGAAGCAGCTTGTGCACTTGGACTCGCGGATGGTATAGGTGAGTCGCGCGTCAGAATGACAAATTGCAATGATACTTACATCTCGATTATCTGATAGTTGATCTTGTCGGTATGTTCGTGTCCCGGTTTAGGCGTGGAAAGATCTAACGATATCTCAGAGTCTGGAGATACAATGCGAGCAGCCGGTCTGCATCCCATCGCGACAGTGCTCCAAACAGAGGCAGTACTCATAAAATCAAATGTTCCCCATCGCGCCCATCATGCACCTTTGATCGATCTCATCGCGAACAGAATAGCCGGAGTTGTGGCTGCTGGGAAATATGTTGTCTGCGAATATAATATTCGTAGGGAATCGATACCTCAGGCAGCAACTATTACACCTGGGAAAAGAGCACCCACCATCAGTCCTCTCGAAGAGGAAGGTTGGGTTGCGATCAGTAGTCTGGTTGAGAAGAAGAGCGTTGCGAACACCATGGACCAACTGATGAAGATTGGCGCAGAGGATATCCTGGTCTTCAATCTGGATAATTGCAGGGTATGAAAGCGCCAGCACTGGTTTAGATTTCAAGTCGTTGCTTTAGAGCAACTACTTGGCCAACAATGTCATTTGCGATCTAATTCTCAAGTTACCTCTACATTTTAACGTGTCTATCCACGCAACTGTAAGTACTTCAAGTAGATCCAGTACTTGATAGAGCTGCCGTGTCACAGCTCTGTCGTTGTCTATCGCTTAAACATAAGCATAAACTTCGGGATGGTATGATTAGACAAGACTAACCTAACTTAGTTGTCCCAAAGTTCAGCGAGTCATTAGATCTCTTCTAGACCTATGATCATTCAAGTTCACTCCAAGAATTGGAAATGCAGTTGCGTGTTACGCCTTAGTATGCATTGTTGATCACGGTATTATTATGGGCATTCAATACCGCTTCGATCTAATCGTTCTGGATCAAGGTCAAGGCCACCGTACCATTTATTCAAAGAGGTCTGGCTCATTTGTGGCAGAAATACTAGGCTTTCATCCTTGACATCATGATGCTCATCCGGATCGTTATAGTCACTTGACCTGCATACACTGTCCTGAAGCTGTCCTGCAAATTAGGACTGAATTCCAGCATTGTGTCGTGTTTCATTGACAGAATAAACTCACTGGCCATCTTTCCATTACCAGAAAACGCGTTTCATTCAAGGGTGATCTCAGCAGGCTTCTCTCGCGCACATTATCGACCATCTGTCGTAGTCGAACCCCAAGCGCCGACCATGCCATCCCAGACCCGCGATTACGCCCTTCCAGATCATGCGAAGCCATACCAGAAGTGTACGAGATATTGTGCACCTGTTGGGTGAACGACGCATCATCACATGTTTGGAAGACGGCTCTCTTCGGCTATGGGACCTGAATAGCGTGGTACAAATAGGCGATGACTAGCGAGATGAGGTGGATGAAACAGGAATGTTTACAATAGCATTGTCTCCAAACGGCAGCCCTGTGGCAAGCGGAAGTGGTGAGGGGACGGTAATGTTGTGGGACGTTAAGACAGGAAAGGCCATTGCCAGATGGAAAGGGCACACTGATAGAATGCATCCTGTGTGCTTGGGTGCAGACGGTGAGCGATTGGCTGTAAGCGGATCCTACGACGGGACGGCAAAAGTATGGGATACCAAGAGTGGTAAAACGGTCCTGGGTCCAATCAAGACTGGGCACAAGTGAATGAGCGCGGTGAAATACTCACCCAACTCAACAAAAATTGCGACTGGGTGATTCAACGAGGGCGCGGTAAAAGTCTGGGATGCGAAAACGGGTGAATTATTCCATGCGCGGATTCACAGCTTGGCCTGGACGTCAGAAAGAAACTCATCTCCGCGTCAGTAAGCCCAATTAGGATATTTGACACTGCCATTTGGGAGCTTGTTCCAAACCTCAAGTCTGGAGACAATATTTGTTATTGTCGATAGACTCGATACTCTTGCTCCATCCACCCCATCTTGCCAGTCACCGCCGATCTGTGCCTCGCTTTCTATGTCCCATAGTTGGAGTGAGCCGCTTCCTCACGAAAACACACAATGCATCGTCCACTTGGCAGGTGCACCACACCCTTCACACTGTCAAAGTGACCTTGCATCATCCTGTATGGTATGATTTCTTCCATATTAATGGTGGGGAAGACAAGGTAGGCACCCGGCGTATCGACGTTAACAATGGCAGGTCGTGGACTAAGAGAAAACTGGCGCGGTCTTTAGGACGGGTTATTTGGCAATGGGTGGTGAGTTGACGGGCCTACTTCATGTTGTCAATACAGGCCCGCTAAGCATTTCTTACGAGAAGGCTTACTTACAGGAATTCAATTCTGACTGAAATCGGCTTTGAGACTATGCATGCTGTCGCTCGGAAATTTGTAGGAGATTCTTGCTAGGATCCGCTAGTAAATGTATGTTCAGCATTGCATGATAGAGCAGTCCAAAGTATCACTCACAAGAACGACCGATGTTGACACGTGCTCACGCTGATGCACCGATATTGATGAGAGGGGCAAACTGTCAACTGGGATGATGGATGTTTAGTTTGGAGGAAGTTGGTCATCTGTCGTCTCAGTTGTTTTTTGAGGTGGACATTCCATGCCTTATCCATATGAACGACTACATGTTAATTTAGATGAAGCGCCCAGCCAGCTTCATGTTCATATCGTTACATCGTTGCTGGGACACTTTAGTGCTCATCACAGGAATTCCGCGCTTCATCTGCCCTTCTTTGCGTGTCTTCGGGCATGTCTACGTCTGCAATCTACGCATAGCACTGCGGCATGCTTCTCCACTCGCTGTGCAGCATTTAACAGTATCACTAGCAGACGCCTTCACATACGCCGCACCATACTGAATCTCTCATTGCTCATCTAGCACATTCAAATCTTTTGAGTGTTTCGTTAGCGTTGAGGCATAGAAAGATCCTATCACCGAGATTCATCTCGGGTTTGCGCCTTGCAAGCTCAAACTCCAGAAAACGGACCACCCAATCAGTCGGATATCTTACTGATGCTCACGAGACTTGGAATTTTTAGGCGTGCTGTCACTATCGACGAGCGGTTGAAGCTCGCTGATGATCATAAAACCAAGTTGCAATAAGTAAGCAGGCATTTTGCTCTCTCGGATTCGTTGATAATATAGGCGAGTCACCCTTTTAGATTGCACTGATAATCGTCAGGTGTGTCACATCTGGCGTGGAAAGTTCTCACGGTGTTCCAGGAATACGACTGACTCGGACGAGGCCTAGTCTCAAGTCCTCTGTGGGGGACGGCCTGAGATTAATGTAATAATAAACACATCTTGAACTGCAGTGTGGAAAGACATGACAGCCGGGAAGACTAGATGATGATTTTCTTAATAAGATTTACATAAATTTGATAGTCTATCTCACTGAGAAGATGCGTCATGTCTTCGGACTCATCGAGATATTTCCTTGGTGTCATAAGGACACATGCTGTCAAAAAGCTTCTACTATTCCGGTTCGGGCGGATGATGAATTGATGACGCTACAACAGTTGGTGCAGGTGACTCTCGATCGAGATTGGGTGTGAAAAGGGTACGGGTCAAACATTAACTGGTTGTTGTAGGACTTGACATAACTATCATCGATCGGTGGCATGGAAGGACGCTCACAAGCCAGCATATTTATAAAAGTAACAGAGATACATGATAAAAGGAATCGCGAGAGTGCATCCATACAGTATCGATATATGCATATGTAATAGTTGACAGGGAAGGTATACAACGTCATTCATCACAACGAGACAGCTGAGTGAAAAAAAGTTGAGCATTGTAACGTGAGTGACATTATTGGAGAGACTCACTCAAGATCCAAGAATATAAGTTAGTCTTCGTAGTCTGATTACTTGCGTTCATCGCGAAACGGTACGATTCGAAGGCTTCTCCAAGCTTTCCAGCCCCAAGGAGCGCCTGGATCAGATGCCTGTTTGAAGTTTCCCACAAGGCCCCCATGTCCCATCCGAAGAGCTACACAACACGCGCAGTTGAGCACGGGTGAGTTTTCCGATGACGTCATGTTAAACGTACCACAGTGAAAGCCTCGCATGCAGCAGGAACGGGGGACTTAGTCAAGAAAGTGGTAGCCCTGACAGCGGCAGTGAAGTGCTCGACAGCCTCACTATGATGCGCGCTATTGAAAGCAATGGTTCCTAGTTGGATTCGCAGACTCGCCTGATGCACGAAGCGCAGACCAATCAGTCAGCGCTCGAACATAAGCGTGATTGAGAGCACGATACTTACCAACACGATAGCACAAACGAAGGGATCTGCAGCAGGATCACCAGCTAAACTCTCCACACGCTGTAATGCCCATTTGTGTCTGTTGGCATTGAACAGTGCAATGGCCTGAAACACATAATAAAGTGCCTAGTATATAAGACGGAAAAATCAACCTGCCTTGACCAAGTAAAGGAACACAGTAGCATCCATGTTTCCCTGCGTGAACGTGAACGCCATGTCAAAGGCTATCGTCGCTTCCTCGATTTGCTGTTTTCCGCAGAGCGCGATGCCTTTAGCGATATAGCCAGCAAATGACATCTGTAAGGCAAGGGACTGTATAACCATTGAAGTCAGCGAAATTTTGATCAGAGCGTGATGGATTGTAATGACCTTGGTTGCATCCTGAAGCGCGTTTTCCCAGTCGTGTGTGCGTGCCAGAACGAAAGAGCGGTTGACATAGGAGGCGAAATTATTGGCGTCGGTGGCAATCTCTTGAGTAAGGACCTTCACAGCGCTAGACAAGTTGCCTGTGATGGATGCAGTACGGATGGTTTCGGTGATAGAAAGGAGCTCAGACGTCGTGGTATTCACAAATTTCTGCGTGAAGTTCAAATAACGCCATACGAGCAAAGGATGAAACCATACCTTTGAAACGACCTGCGATTGCTGAGAACTGAAAGCCGAACTTGCTTGCCAATTGAAGCTTTTTGTCGAATTCGAAATTGCGTTCCAATTGAAGTTTCCAGCCCAGAGTTCAGTCGTGGTGTTGACGAGTGTCTGCGTGAAAAAAGCTCAAATAGCGCCACACAAGCAAAAAAATGAAATCATACAGTTGAAACAGAGCGCTCACTGACCGCTGCCTGCTTGCGGATCACAGAGTGCTCGCTGATAGCAGAGGACGCCCTGACCGCAGAGTGCTCGCTGACCGCAGAGGACGCCCTGACCGCCGACTGCTGGCTGACTGCAGAGTGCTCGCTGATCGCAGAGTGCTCGCTGACCGCAGAGGACGCGCTGACCGCAGACTGCTGGCTGACCGCAGAGTGCTCGCTGACCGCAGGGACGCGCTGACCGCAGAGTGCTGGCTGACCGCAGAGTGCTCGCTGACCGCAGAGGACGCGCTGACCGCAGAGTGCTGGCTGACCGCAGAGTGCTCGCTGACAGCAGAGGACGCGTTGACAACAGACTGCTTGCTGATCGCAGAGCGGTCGCTGACCGCAGAGTGCTGCTCGCTGACTGCAGACTGCTTGGTGACCGCAGAGGACTCGCTGACCGCAGACTGGATAGCCGAAGTCGATTGCTGAGAATTGGAAAGACGCTTGCAGCCGTCGAGACTGCCTGCTGAGACTTGGAATCTGAAATTTCATTGACGAGTGTCTGCGCGAAAAAAGTTCAAATAGCGCCATACAAGCAAAGGATGAGATCATACATTCGAAGCAGACTGGACAGCGGAAGATGATTGCTGAGAATTGGAAGCGGAGCTTGCGGTCGTCGAGGCTGATTGCTGAACGGAGCTTGCGGTCGTCGAAACTGCCTGCTGAGCGGAGCTTCCAATTGTGGAGAGCCCAGCGATGGTGTTGACCAGTGTCTGCGTGAAAAAAAGCTCAAACAGCGCCATAGCAGCAAAGGATGAAACTATACACTCGAAACAGACTGGACACTCGAAGACGATTCCTGAGAATTGGAAGTAGAGCTTGTACTTGTCGAAGCTGACCGCTGAACGGAGCTTTCGGTCGCCGAAACTCCCTGTAGAGACGCGGAATCGGATCCGACGACCACTGCCTGCACAGACTTGGAATCTGAACTTCCAGTCGCTGAGAGCTCAGCCCCAGTGCTGGTGAGTGTCTGTGAAAAAGGTCAAATAGCACCATACAAGCAAAGGATAAACGTTGAAATCATACCTGTGAAACAGACTGTTGCGATTTAGTAACGGATTGTTCAGCCTTGGAAACAGACTCCTCGTGGGCAGCTGAGAACGATTGCTGAGAATTGGAAGCGGAGATTGTGGTCGTTGAAACAGCCTGCCCAGTACTGCGATCGGATCCAGTCACGACCGTTGCCGACACAGACTCATGGTAGATAGTACCTGGGCCTCCAGCAATTACCTGAATATATTAGATGAGATGGCGAACTTGAACATTAGGAATTACCTTGGAAACATCCACTGGTAAGATACCCTTGGGTGCCGCCCAGTCTGTGACTTTCTTATCATAACCTCCGCTAACGATGTGAGTGCCGTCCGCGGAGAAGGCTGCACAAATAACAGAAGAAGTGTGCTGGAAGATGGCGATAGTTTGTTTATCAGAGAGCTGCCAGATGCGAACAGTGTTGTCGCTAGAGCCGGAAACTGCGTGCGTGCCCGAAAAATTGACGGCAATAGCATTGACTTTGTATGTGTGGCCGGTCCATGGACGACCGACCTGCGCCCAGGTCAATGTATCCCACTCCCTTATGCTGGGATCAAAGTCATCTCCCCCTGAAAGAAGGCGTTTGCCATCGGGAGACCAGGCGAGTGACAATGTGCCGTGACTGTGACCCTTGAACTTGGCTTGGACTTTGTTTTCGATGACAATTTGGATATCTTGGTCTGTTGCAATCGCAAGTGCATGTACGCCAGACCGCGCAAACCGAACGCAGCGGATAATTCTACCGCAGTTGAAGTCTCCGGAGGTTTGCGCCCAGGTTTTGGTGTTCCAAAACTTGACTGTATGGTCGTTTGGTGCCGATGACACGGTGACGATGTATACACCATCCGGTGAAAAGTCCATCGAGCTGACTGCGCCGTTGTGAACTTTGATACGTCCGGTGAGAGATTTCCCAGTTTGTGCCTGCCAGGCGATGAGCTCTCCGTGCTCGTCACCGGTCACGATCATTTGCCCATCTCGTGATACCGCCAACCCTATCACCTCACCAGTGTGCCCCTCCATACGCTTCAGTACCTCACCTGACCTCAAGTCCCACAGACGAACCAGCCTGTCCTCAGAGGTGGTGACCATCCATTGACTAAAGGGAACATCTGCAGCTGCGTAGACCGTTTGTGTACGATCTTCAAATACTCGAGTAGGAATGGTGATAGGAATGACGTGCGCCATTTGGCTAGAGCTTAGTGGTATTTTGCACGAAGGAACTTGGTAAAGTGGGGCTGAAGAGGTGTGTGAGCCGCACGTTTTATATTGCTTCATTTGACGCTAAACACACTCTAATTACCTTGCTTGACGCATTTCAGATACGTAGGAACAAAATGTCACATGCGTTTCGAAATACCGCTATAGACGGTCATCCGTCCGGTTACATGTGACGTTTAGCACCCTGCAATGTTTTTTCCTGGAGATTTGTTGGTTGCGGAGTTTGATCTCCTACGGGATCTCTGCTACACGCATTTTGCTATGATGTAGAGATCCAACTGTTCTAATTCTAACTGTGCTATCTTTGAAGTCAGTCATGGGTAAACTGCAATTCCAAGGCACGACTCGGTCTTTGAGTTAGCGACTCCCGTTTGCATCCAAGTCTGTTGTTTGATTTTTTTCTTGCCTGCTGTCTACTGATGAGAATCTCTGACATGTTAGTGTTCATGTACATCAATTGTCATTAGCGCACAGCCTTGCAGTACTCCGGCTTTAACATATCGTTCAATGCGGAGTGTTTTTTACTTTCGAATCTAATGTTGAGCCCATTCTGCGAGATACAATGTCACGTTGATGTTGACATTTCTTTGATATCCTATGAGATCGCCGCTACACGCATTTTGTTATCATGTAGAGATTCAACTGTTCTAATTCCAAATCTGCTATTGATGGATCCTTTTGAAGACAGTCATGGGTAAACTGCAATTCCAAGGGAGGATCCGGTCTTTGAATTAGCGACTGCCGCCTGCATCCAGGTCTGTTGTTTCTTTTCTTTTCTTGCCTTCTGCCTACTAATTGCATATTCTTATGTTGGTGTTCACGTGCATTAATTGTCACAAGCATACAGCCTTGCAGTCTTCCTGCTCTTCGATATCGTTCAATGCGATGTTTTCTTGCTTTCAAATATGGCGTTGAGCCTATTCTGTGAGACATATTTTCACCTTGATGTACCGGCATTTCTTTGATCTCATATGAGATCGCCATTACACACATTCATTTTTGTTATCATGTAAACATTCGACTATTCTAATTCTAACTCTTGGTTTTGGGTAAACTGCAATTTCAGGAGATGATCCTCTCTCATTGTGCGCATTGTGAACACGGTTTTCAGGACTACTCATGTGAGCACAATGTGGATCATAGACTATTTTTGGAGAGATTAGCAAATTCGAAGCCTAGAACCCCTCTCTATATGTGCAGGTAAGGACACGCAACGTGCATCACGTTTGACTGAACTTACGTGAACTGGATTCACCCGGCAATCCTCGCACCATCACAGGTAATTTGTATACCCGACTACCATGTAGCATGTGATGACTGTAGGTTCAGCTCCATTTATATAAACGGCACTTATACACAAATTCATTGCTTTTATTAGTGTACGTTACTACAAGGAATAGGACCCATTGTATCATCAGAAACAAGCACGGGTACTTCACCTCAACAGAATAGAGTTCGACGCCTAACGCTCAAATTCTTGATCACATCACCACATGTATGTACGAAACGGCCTTGCGTTTCAAACTACACGGCCACCGCGAGCCCTGGGGTGCAGGGAAAATCATTCTACTATTACGGCCGCCATCAAGCTTCAGGGCCGAAAGGGCATGATACATGTCTCCCGCGAACCTCGACTTTGATATGCAACCAACCGGACATACAGACGCTCAGGTCCGTTGGGAACGAAAAGATTATAATAACGAGGCTACATCACTTGACCTATCAACCTCGGTTGGACCAGCAACCGAACCGATACCATTCTCAGCGTACAGTATTGCAGAAATAGCTCAGGTGCAGCAAGCTCGTAGTGGTAAGTCTTCTCCAGAGACGGTAACCACTGGAAATTTCCTGGTAGCAACTTGGAAAATGCGAGGGATTAGGGAGAAAGTCAGTCGCAACGCTCCTTGTCATGCTGACTTGTTGCTTGTTGTTAGTAAGTACCACAGCTGTTTTGTGGCGCCCCGCAGCATGCATTCACACATTGTGTGAGCACCTTGGCACTGCCGCGAATTTATTGTTTTTCGTTTATTTTGTCAACTTCTCAGTAAGTATTAATGATTACATGTCGAGTTTCTGCTTTTCTTCCCACCAACGCTTCGTCTCTTTGTCCGACCTACGTCCTTTCATCGATTTCACATGGATGATAGTACACAGGCGCTCGTCAAAATCTTGCAGGACTCAACGGCAGTGACTGCGAGTCTCCATCTTATCCAAGACTACTTATGTTATTCACGATTTCTCCCCGTGCTTCGTTCGCCACATCATTGCCATACTTCAAGAGCTTGTAGTGCTGCGCAAACTCAATCAATAAACCGGTGAGACTCAGATATTCCCAGCCGCTCGCAGCCCTATCAAAGAAGCGTCTTCTGGCAGATGGTCTATCGTCGTGGTCCAAATGCAGCTCCAGCAAGAAAAAGTGTATTCAGTAGATTGAAGAATCGGCTAAACCCACGGCCTGTGCCTCTGAGTCCAACCAATGAGTCTTATCAATGTATATTTGTAATCTATACGAGAAAAAATGTCCAATGACTATAATTAACGCCAAAACAATTTTTTTCGCGCAATATCATATTCAGATACGGCTGGCAATTTGAACGTCTGAACTATAGCGGCCCACGCCCGCCGCCGACCCCTCAAGTAACGATCACGTGCGGGAAGTGCCTCTGGACAGCGGAGAGTCTTTTTTATAGATGTACCAGATGCATTTTCTCCCTGCTGGTGCCGATCCATACCCGGTACCCGTAGCCAAGATTCCAGATCGTGACACGGTGGACAACAATGGCGCAGACATCGAAACACCTCGAGACTCGAATAGAGGAGACGTCCCTGACATAAATATAAGGGATAGCCAAATACACAAACTGCCTAGATCGAACAATGTAGTCCTTTGGTGAAAATCGTGGTGCAGCAGCCCATAGTCGTATCCACCGCTGACAAGTTCACTTGGACGATCGGGAATTCATGCGCGATACTAATTTTGTAGAAAGGTCAACGACACTAACTGTACAACAGTCCAGACAAAATGCAAGGTGATAATATTTTGGGCTAAGCGAGAGTTGGTTGGTTATGAGAATCAGTCGGAAATATGAAGAATGATATTACGCCCTCTACCTCTTTCGACATGTCGTCATTTAATTATATTAGTGGTAGTCAGAGTGAACGATTATGCAACGATTCTGTGTGTGATTATGAGACGATTCAAAATTCGATAATCGTGTGAAAATCGCTGCTTACTTTGAACACCCCACTGTGCAGCTGCAGCTGCAGTGCTGTCACTGATGCTCTACTGATCTGGACCCACATTATGTAAAAAATCTTCCTATTCAGTACTGCCAGCACACCAAGCAACTTCAAGTTGGACTCGTCCAGTGACTTTAGAGCAGTAGCCTTCTCTCGAAACGATCAACCACTTGAAATATGGCGACTACGAGTGCTACTCCAGGAGCTCCAAGGTCAATCGATGACCTCAAGCAACTACTTTGCAATGATGTCAAGGTTAAAGTTGCAGGTCGGTTATGATTGCAAGATATGATAACTCGATGTTTATAACTTGTTACCCTACAGGCATAGATGGTGCATCCCCTGCTTTCTGACGCTTGAAAAAGTAGAATGCTGATTTTTGCTCAAGTGGATGGCGTGCTTAGAGGAAAGTTCATGGTATGCTTCTTGCCGAGTCCGTTCTTGTCAATGTTTGATTTGTTACCTGCAGTCCAAAGATAAGTTTCTAGGCGCTACTTCCTCAGGAGGGTTTGGATTTTGTAGCGTGATTTTGTACGTCTCATTGCAACCCCGATTCGTTGTCATGATACAAGTTACGTTGCAGTGGCTGGGACATGCACGATTCAGTCTACACTCGGGAATTGGCCATATCAAATAAAGAGAACGGTTACTGCGACATAATGGCTTCGATAGACCTATCGACATTTCGTCGCATACCTTGGGAAAACAACGTACCTTTTTTCCTTGTCTCATTCTTTGATCCAAAGACTTCAGCGCCCATTTGTGCGGATCCTAGAGGCGTTCTGCGCAAAGCTGTTGATAATGCGGCTGCTCATGATATGGAATGCATTGCTGGAGTGGAGTTTGAGGTGAGCAATCTCAGCCACTCGTGCGTTGGTCTAAATAGACTCATGAGGCTTTCTAGTACTTTAATTTCAAAGGTGCGCCCGTACAATTTCCTGTTTACGAGAGGTGACTCAAATCTATTTATCTAGAGACCCCTGAGTCCGCGGCTCAAAAGCGTTTCACTCAGTTGCAGCCGTTAACCCCAGGAAGTAAGAAAAGTGGCCGTTTTTGTGTATTCGCTGATTCGAGATCACTACAGTGCATGGGTATAGCTTATTGCGCACTCAACTAAACCAAAATTATTTTCATGCGCTGTTCGATGAGAGTCTGAAGTTTGGCATAGATATCGAAGGACATCGTACGACGATTTATCTACTATAACACTGATGAAAGCTGACTCCTGCGTAGACACCGAAACGGGTCCAGGAGTCCTCGAGACTGCTCTCGCTTATACATCAGCTATGAGAATGGCGGACAACGCTATTCTGTACAAGTTCCTGGCGAAGAGTGTAGGGCTGAAGCATGGAGTCCTCCCCAGTTTTATGGCGAAACCATGGGGAAACGTGAGTCAGATTTTAGTAGAATTTGTTAAAATCTCATCGGAACGTTGCTTCAGGTACCAGGCTGCAGCGGGTTTGCATTCATATCTCATTTATGTCTAAAACTTTTCTGACATCAGCTTAGACATGTACATGTATCACTTAAAAACGGAGAAGGCCGCAATGTATTCTCACTTTCAGACGCGGACCGCGATCGCGGACGAGTTGATGCAGCGTTCGAGGACACAAGATACCTAAGTGAAATTGGGGAGCACTTTTTGGCTGGCGTATTGGATGGCCTTGCTGATGGTATGTAGAATTTTTCATGCTCGGTTAAGGTGTATGTTAATGATAAACGAGGCAGTGATGCCTATGGTGAGTGCCCGACACCCACTAATGTGATTTTATCTAAAAACTTGGGAGCTTGTCCCAACGATCAATGGCTACAAACGTCTCGTTGGCGGTGAAGCTTTTTGGGCTCCTAACGCAGTCACGTACGGGTACGATTCTCGTGCAGCTTCCGTCCGCATCATCTCGCCCCCGTCTGTTCCGCCATCCGCAACAAGATTTGAAGTTCGTGTACCTGGTGCTGACATGAATCCATACTTTGCTTTGAGTGCCATCTTCCAACTGGGCATGCGGGGCATTGCCAAACAACTCAAGCTCACAACGCCACCCATCTCCACTCACCAAAGCTACCCAGCCGGGAAGGAGGTGAACTAGCAGATGATCTTATAGTATCGTGACGCTAACTATTTACGAATAGGTCGTTTTGCTTCCTAGTTCGTTGGAAGATGCGACCAACGTTATGATGAGGCCTGATAGCATTGCGCGCGAAGTGTTTGGAGATGACTTTGTGAACCACTTTGGAGCAACGAGGGAGCATGAGGTGAGGCTTTGGAATACGGCGGTGACAAACTGGGAAGGTAGGCGATGACAAACCATTTTTACTTTATGTGCTGATCAGGCCTTGCAGTTGAAAGATACCTTGAACTTGCATGAAATTATAAGAACGGGCGCATATGTATTCCAACCACCAAGTTCCTTGATTGGCATCGCATATCTGACTTGGCATGCTGCATCTGAGATGCATTAATAATATCTTCAGCTGTGTTGCGTCACTCTACTTGTCACCGTCCTGATCAAGTAAGTGTGTGGTGGTGATATATCGTCCCATCCCCTTTCAGGTACTATGGATGACCCGGTAATGCAAATTGGTATACTCATGAACAATTAAATACTGAAAAAATGGACTGTGTCCATAGTATATAGATGAGTTCGTGTGTGTGACTTGAAGAGCATTGTCAAAGTTTTGTGTCCTGCAGAAAATCAACACTGGTCAAAATCAGGCTCAATTTCATCAGGAAAACCCTCCGCTACAAATTTAGGCTAAGTATGTAAAACTTTCTCTAATTTGTGATAATTTCGATAAAATAGACAACTTAGCAGTTTAGAGAGACTTTTTTACTGCCCCACAAGGAATTCTTTACACATGATAAATTAGTGATAATTATGTTCAACATCAGGCAAACTTACAACCAATAATGCTTGATTATCAGTATGAACACTTATGCAGGAATTTGAGTTGTACAAGAACAAATTAGAGTTTGATTAAATGGGGGCATACAAACATAGGTTGTGTGTATTTATAGTGATACCAATAAACAAATTGTAAACATAATCAACATGAGACCATGACTAGGACATCCAGAACTACTTGTCATCATCCATGCCATCGAGGTTGAGGAAAGTCATAGCATCTTTGTGTGATGCTATGGTACCAGCACCATTAGAGCAGAGTTTCCTTTTGAGATGAATAAGTCAATGCAGCACATTCACAGCACAATGAACTTACTGGACAGCCAAGAAAATGTCAGCCATCATCAGCAAACTACTGGGGGCCTGTACAGAATTGTACAAACTTGTACAGGGTCGACAAACTCACAGCTAAGTCCCTGCTGTGCAAGCCTGTACAAGCAGCCACAAACTGTACAAGCTTCTGGGGTTTCGGAGGAGAAATGGCAAAACAGTATCATGACACTGCATGTCACATCACCTGATCACTTTCACACATTATAATTTGCAGTTGGTAGGAAATGAACCTAAGACCTCAGCAGTTGCAAGTACACTGTTCTTACCACTAAGCCACAAGACCATTGATATAGCTCAACAATAATAGCAATATATACCAAAGCAATGTTACATGTCCAAAAATGCGAAAATTCCACTAAGTTCATTCATTCAATACAACATTACATATTCTATTTACTACTAAATAAATTCTAGTTACAGCAGCTTAATATAACCCACATATATATGTCAGTTTGTATTATCTGTAGACATCAGTAATATTGGTGGTATGATATTTAATTATATGTCTGTTGAGTTTGTAAGACCTGTGATGTCTTGTGACACCCACTTGTGATGAAATCAGTAGTTTGCTGATGCATATATGTCAGTTTGTATTATCTGTAGACATCAGTAACATTGGTGGTGTAATATTTAATTATATGTCTGTTGAGTTTGTAAGACCTGTGATGTCTTGTGACACCTTGTGATACTTGTGACACCTTGTGGCACTTGTGACGAAATTGGTAGTTTGCTGATGATTGTTAGTGACCTAGTGAGGCGCTAAGGGACTTGAGTGGTATCTACAACAGGCATCTTGGAAGAAATGTTGGGCCCATGCATATTGGTTGCCTAGCACAGAGTGCACTAGTTGCATTGCAAGTGGCTAGTGTGAATGTGCTAGACTCCAAGCAATGTCTCTGCAATGTTCATTATGGGATCAAAGATGTAGAAGCAATGAGCTTCTATGAAATCTGAAATATAGACAATAAGCTTATAGAAAGCTTGTCAAAAGAAGTTCAAGGTTCAAGATCAAGTACATTAGGAGACTGGCAAGAAGAAGGTTTTTGTGGGTGTGAGTGGCAGATTTAGATCACATGTTCACTGAATTATACCTCAAGATAAAATGATAAATGATCATAGCATAATGATATTGAAGGATAAGAAGGTACAAAAAAAAATACTGGTGAAGAGATATACATGTCTTGCAACTGCGACAACTAATAGATAAACTGTTGTGGGAAGACCAACAGATCCTTTGCCTAAGATGGACTTCACGATGGCTGTTTGCAATGCCAACGAGGTAGCAATCATGAACTACAAAATACATGTGATGTCGATACTAAATGGTCGTTTGTCATAGTTGTGATATGCCTAGGTAATATATTCCCAAACTACGCAAGTGTGATTCTAGATAGATAGAGAGCTACAAAAGGCTATGAACTCTAGAGTCGCATAAGGTTTTAAAAATTTGGAGAGAAGAGGGAAGGCAGGGAAAGAAAAGCAGAAGGCAGTGGGCAGGTTTGAGCCTGGCTCGCTCAGAAGTCCATAACTATCTTGCCTCAAAGAACAGAAATCAAGCATTACTACTCCCACCTATCCCAAATGCAGATTCTGCTTCATCTGACCCTCCGTCAACTACCACTAATACTCTACAGAAACAGAAGGACCTCTTTGGGTCTGTGGATCTCCTAGTCACACCAGAGGAAGCAATATGTGCAAGAATGCTATCCATTGAAGGCATTCACAATCATAATCCACTTAATTGTACCTCATGCTGCTGATGTCGAGCATTATTTCCTGGGTCTGGGTGAGGTACAATCTGTAAAATGCTGCAACCTATCCATTCAGACTTTCGAGTCTCTTAGCAAGTTCTGAGCAAGCTACACCAATTTCTTGCACAAAGTGGATGACAAAGCCAGCAAGCCCACATGTTGCAAACATGCCCATGTGCACACTCAACCAGAAGATGGACTTGACATAACCCTAGCAAATGAACTTCAAAGGTCTTTTGCATGGGTGCTTCCACTTACTGGTGACTCTTGCAGCTTGGACAATGAATTTCCTGCAGGTCCAGAGTCATTGACGGATGAAGAACTGCTTGAAGAATTTAGCAGGTTTGAAAACAAGACTCTATAATCACACCATGGCTTGCAAGAAGGTGCTGACAAAGTCCCAGATATCTTTGAAGGAGGTATTATTGACTGGAATGAGCTGGAGAAAGTTGATAAAATAATTACACCTACAGGATTTATTGAAGGTACCACACAGTCTGCAGAGAGGCCATGTGCTGCACTGCCATTGTCGCAAAGTCCTAATTCTAACCCTACTCAGGGTAGAATATCAGAATGCAGTAGCAAGAATATGAAGCAAATGCTATGATTCAAACCTGAGAGCTGCCTGATAATCCTAGCAGTGGCAACCACTGAACTACAAAAACTCAAAAACTTAGGTCATTTGACTTTACATAAGCACTCTGTTCATATGGAAAATACTGGAAATACTTGAAATAGATCACTGGTGTACTACACTTTGACATTATCACTATGATACATTTTGCTCAAGAATGAAGGTTAGCCCATTCATTCACTCTTGATGATGGTTTATATCAAACAGTATGAATCACTGCACTGATGTTAATGTCAGAGAAGGCGGAAATGGAAATGGGAATGGAAATGGAAACCAGAACAATCAGGTGGGTTGAGTACCTATTTTCTATGATGAGTGGTTGCTCACCGAAAATCATCAGATTGCTCAACACTTTTTGTGACATGAACCATGGCCTCATGACATGTCATTCAGAATGTCTGATAGGCAACTAGTAAGTAATACACATAGTCATGAATACAATACAAACATCATTCAAGGAATTGATGTATGTTACATGGGCTGTTATGTGAGCGCCAACAGGAATACCAACCTGACTTGCTGCCCCCCCCTCACCTGGCGCCTCCAAACTGGTCAAACAAGGTATAGGCAATGATGGTACTGTGGATTGCAAGGAAGCATCACATGTTTGAGATGGAGATCAGGGAATTCAAGTACCTCCTAGGACTCATAGGTGCATGTTAGCACTTGTAGGTAAGTCATTTTGAAACCAACAAATTCCAAATGGACTTACTTACATAAGGATGAGAGTGTTGAAGGATCCAGGTGTGCTAAGAGTGGGGTTGAGCATCTGCATGGACCGGATAGATACAAGATGTACCATATATTCCAAGTATGATATTGATGGCTCTAAGTTGGTTTTGCCTGAAGGAGGTCAGGCGAAACACGCTGTTCAGGACCAAAACTACCTTGGCATAGTAAGAAGTTGACATGTAGTCAAGATGACCAGTGGGCACAGAAAAGTGCATGGTACATCTGGGGAATCAAGCATCAAATTAGTCAAAGTTAAGGTGTCTAGTATTGAAAACTTGTCAAGGCCTCTGAAAGGTCATCACAATCAAAATCTCCACCAATATGTCAGTATCTTCTAGTTCAAGCAGGCCATCGACATTGACATAAACATCTTCTGATTCAAGAATACCCCCTCAATCAGTAGGCACAGATAATGCAAGAATAGATGGAGATAAAGCTGAAGCCAACTCACTGACGGTGCCACGTGTGGCTGTACCACATGGCTGTCCATGGACATCAATGCATCAAAGTCTGTCTCTGTGCGCATAGACTCGTCACTCGTATCAAAGCTGTTGTCAAATTACCCAGCATTGATACCTTCAGTGATGGACTCAATACGCATGGGCATGGGCATTCTCAGGCTCAAGCTCCCACTTGCCATGCCTTTGACATCATCCATTAGTCTGTCGAGTGCCAAGTGCATCTCACCGAACTAGACAGAGTTCACAGAATTTCTGAGACCTGGACCACGACTGAGGCTGCTGTTAAGCTCAAAACTTGCATCAACAACCAAGCCAATATCCATAGGTGGAGTAAGAGGGCTGGGGGAGCTCCTTGTAATGGCAGGATTCAGGGACTCCTGCTGACTTACTGCAATAGCTGCAGGGTTAAGTGTGCATTTCCATGCAGTTTGAATAGTTGCAAGCTCAGCGCTAATATCTGTCATCACATTAACTCAGTGCATTTCTCCTGTTCTTTATCTTCTTTAGTCTCTGCATCACTAATAATGCTGTCCTCCTTGAGAAAGAGGATCCGATTTGTTGGGGAAGCTTTGCATCAGCAGCTTGCTCAGCCACACCACTCAGAACCAAAGGACTGTGAGCACTGCACTTGCATGTGAGAGGCATGGGGAAGTAGGTCAGGCATTCTTGGATAGCTTGAAAGCTATTTTTAATGTGAGCTCTACACATAGTAAGCAAGGAAGTTCACACAGTACCAGTACACTCACAATAAAATAAGATTTCAAAAGTGTCTAATGGTTTATTGTCATGTTCTGATATTGCTTGGAGAAAATAGTTGGGAACTTTGGTGGTTTTGGCCAAGTATCAATTCCAAAAACCTCATGATCACTGTATAATATATACCAGAGTAAGGCGGGTGTGGAATAAGAATAGACTTATGTATTTCAGACCTTACAGATGAAGAGGGAAAAATGATCTGGTGGGCTGACAGTGTCATTGAGCAGCTGCATACACTGGATAGATGTATGCAATAAGATATAGTTATATCAAGTACCCCATATGTGGGGAGACAAATTAGCAGGTGTGGCAAGGTAGTCTTGAGATGTTGTTGTATTGCTTCCTTGCTGGCAACAAGGCGAGTGGATGTCGTAGACACCAGAACCGATGTCTTGATAACCGAGGGTCTTATATAAAAGTGTGTAAGGAATGTAATGACACCACAATTACACTGGGATAAGACTTCTTGCCAGTCCTCGATTAACACGGTCTACGACTTTTCTAGTTTTCATGGTAGATAATGTGTGAGTTCTTGGGAGCCCCGCTAAACCAATCTAGTGATTAACTTAGCCGGAGCTATCTTCAGAAATCTGCTCTTGGAAAACTGAGCCTAGGGTAGACTGTCTAGGCTGGGAACTGGGTGTACGTGGTGTTATAATTGTATGTGCCCCTATTCATTTTCCTCTTGTCCTTATCTTGTATATTACATAACATGATCCCGACTCATATGCTCAACGCATCTGTACTATAGTTGCCTTCCTTCTTTGGATATACACTTACATTCTCATATCTCTCTTGGTCCATGCGCACATATTGGCTTATTTAAGCACATTGTATTACACTTGTATACTTCACTTTAATCTTACGGGGTTTTACCTGGAATATCCTTCGCTTAGGTCTCCAACCTAAGTCGTCTGAATCATCTCTAAGTCTAAGCACTCCTTAGCCTTAGTCTTTATTCTACCAATCATCTTAGAGTCGCAACTCTTCGATTGAACCCTTGATCCTACTCAGAACACTTCCTTGTAGTAGTCTTGTTCTCCTTTGAATCCAGTCGAACCTCCCAGCAGACTGGCTGTGTCTTATCACTGTTGCTGGTGACGCCACCCCAGTTCGTAACACATGGATAGATTTGTCTAGGAAAGATCCTTCTAGACAATAAACTGGGTGTGAAATAGATTGGCCTAGGAATGAACCTTCTAGGGAGTAGACTTGGGAACTTGGGTAGATTTGTCTAAGAATAAACCTTCTAGACAATAGACTTGTGCACTTGAATAGATTGGCCTAGGAATGATCCTTCTAGGCACTAGACTTAGGAACTTGGGTAGAGTTGTCTAGGAATGAACCTTCTAGACAATAGACTGGGATAGTATTCTCAAAGATATGAGAATAGAATACATGGACCAGATAGTGGCTTGGTCAAAGATATGAACTGGAGAGACATGGTCTCTAATATAACTGACTATTTTCCTAGGTATATCATATACCTAGCTTTGAAAATTGTATAACAATGGTCTCAAGGGAATTCGTTACTGTCACAACCCACAAATGAATTAACGCAAGGGCAGAGACTAGGACTCAAGATAAGGTTATCACAAGAGGAAGAGGAGCAAGGACGTCTTGGATTGCTACAGTTGTAGATACAAGAGGTTTGAACTAAAGAACTACTACAGCGAAACTAGCTAACTATATACACATATTGAAACTGAGATATAAACTGAGTTTGAAACTACTAGCCAATCATAAAATAGAAACAAGAATCGTACGATGTGATAGTTGTGACATTGTTATGACATCATATTCTAGAAGGTTCTAAGATCACGTGATACTATCTTATCTTATCTTATCCGATAGCATCATAAAAGATCTCTTCCTCTTCATCAGGAAGTTCGGTTATAGAAGCGGATATGGGAATTTCGATAGGATTTGGGTTTGTCTTAGCGCTGGGTTTAGACGCTTTAGGGAAATTGAGAAAAGAGTAATGATTTGTATTTGGAATTCGTGACAGTTACCCTGCACTTGGTTTAACAATGCTTCAAAGTGACTAACTTTGCAAGCCTTGAGAAATATTTACTCCTGAAATATAGTGACAAGTGGGAGATCCTATTTTTTGGGGGGAGAATGGGCTCTCCTTTTATACATGTAGTGCGGGAAAATAGTTATGTAAGCTAATATAGAGAGAACCAATCAAAATATTCATCCAAACTCAAAAGAATAGGAATAAAAGGAAAAGGTGGAGCCATGACATCATATATGACATCATAGTGGAGCAGAACATTCTATAACATTCTATTCTGTGGAGCAGAATGTTCTAGAAGTGAAATGGAACTGTCCAGGATGAAGTGATATCAGTATGATATCATACCCTGTGGGTACAATTTTATGAAGTGTTTGGGGTGTCAAGGCATCCTAATAGTAAGAAATAGTAAGGGAAAAATGGAGAAGAAGAGACAAGAATAATAGTACAATGGAAACAGGTGAAACATAGGTTGTTTTTGGAAGGTTTTTGTAGGCTTTGAACTTTTCTCTATGGTTTTCTCTAGCCAAAGTGAATAAGCCAAAGGTAAGGCTATACCTAAACTTTCAATCTTCTTCTCACATCAACTAGGTCATTATGTGATTCCCATCTCACATATAACTTTTCTTCAAACAATGCAGATTTGTGAATCAGCAGAAATATCTGGAAGTGTTTTGAACCAAGGTATGGTACCAAGGTATGGGTTGACTAGTCTGACGGCTAAGCTAACAGAGTGGGTCACCTAGCAGTCATGTCCATTGTCACGAATTCCAAATACAAATCATTACTCTTTTCTCAATTTCCTAAAGCGTCTAAACCCAGCGCTAAGACAAACCCAAATCCTATCGAAATTCCCATATCCACTTCTATAACCGAACTTCCTGATGAAGAGAAGAGATCTTTTATGATGCTATCGGATAAGATAAGATAAGATAGTATCACGTGATCTTAGAACCTTCTAGAATATGATGTCATAACAATGTCACAACTATCACATCGTACGATTCTCGTTTCTATTTTATGATTGGCTAGTAGTTTCAAACTCAGTTTATATCTCAGTTTCAATATGTGTATATAGTTAGCTAGTTTCGCTGTAGTAGTTCTTTAGTTCAAACCTCTTGTATCTACAACTGTAGCAATCCAAGACGTCCTTGCTCCTCTTCCTCTTGTGATAACCTTATTTGAGTCCTAGTCTCTGCCCTTGCGTTAATTCATTTGTGGGTTGTGACATTAGGTTTGAACTTTAGGGGACTCTAACTCGCATACCGCTGCATACTTTTCTTCTAGACTCCTCTTCAACGATAGTACCGTTGTAGACGATCTTAGAAGTCTCTTATCATCTTCTGTACGCGTCTGTAAAGGCACTCGCACTTGCAGCAGTACAAAACTTTTGTCTTGCCCGACCCTAAAAAGTCGTGATCTTTCTTCTCCCCTTTGCTCATTTGAGCGCATTTCTACCAATAGTCTTTTGTAGTTAGTAGACCTCTACCAGGCCCAGCCTTACATTGCTGCTGCTAGTAGACAGTGGAGAGCAACATTAGGTGTTCGATCCGTGACCTCAGTGCTGGCCCAAGACCCTACCTGCTGAGCTCTATGATAGTTTCCTTTTTACGATAGTTTTCTCTTCATACGATAGAAGGTCTAGTCTTCTTGAAGTATTTAGTGGAATTGCCTCGTTGTTCAAGATAGACTGGTCGCTTGTAAGCTTCGGCTGGAAGAGCACCGTGTCCCTCGAGTTTTTCCCACTTGGAAGATCACAAAAACCTTTACTATAGTTTTCTAGTTAGTAAATAGGGAAGCACCTAGTTGGGTTGATTAAAGAACCCTTTAGGACCTGAGTACGTGGTAGATCCAATCAGATATCGGGGACCGCTCAGTTTTCCATTTACATACTTCTTTTCCCATCTCCTTTTCACCATCTTTCCTATTCGGGTTGACCATTACGACTAGTCAACCACAGACATCAGTAAATCGGGTTCCAGAATACAACTGGTACTATGTCTGCTCCCGCCACTACCATTCACAACGAACAAGCTTTGGCTGAGTATATCGCAAATGCTATCAATGTTGCGATTGCTCCAGTCCAAGAGCAAGTTCAAAGACTCAAGAATATGAACGATGTCCTACAAGACCAGAATGAAAAACTCCATGAAGAACTTTGTCAATATAGGGAAAGAATTGATGAACTGGAAGCAAAACCTACATCAACAGGAGGAGCTCCCAAAATTGTGAAGCCAACAGAGTTCACTGGAGGAAAAGATTCCATCGACGTTGAAACATTCTTGGCACAAGTATCCCTCTACCTCACACAATATCCCAACGCAACACAACAACAACATCTCAGCTTAATGTTGTCTTATCTTAAGGGAAATGCCGGAAAATGGGCAGAACCTTACGTTAAAAAACAAGCTGCAGGAGAATTGGACTTCCAAGACTTCTTAGAGGAGTTCTCACGCATGTTCAAAGATGAGAACAAAGAACCGAAGGCCATCAGAGAATTAGAGACCCTTAGGCAAGGATCTAGTTCTGTTCCAGAATACATTGCATCCTTCAAACAAAAGTCGGTATTCACAAACTTCTCCGACTACGACCTCCACCTCAAACTCCGATCTGGTCAACAAACCCGGATCAAAGAACAACTCGCTCATGTTGCGCTCAAAGACAAGAACACTTTCAATAAATTGGTCGAAAGAGCAGTAGAAATTGGGCAAAACTTTGAAGAGTTGGACGCAGAGAAGAAGCAAAACACCTGGTGGACTCCCAAGTCTAACAGTGGAGTTCCTTCTTCATCAAGGGCTGGACCCAGTAACAGTGACGCTATGGATGTCGACTCTGGACGGCAAAAGAATGCCCCCAAGCCGCAAGGAAAGCCTGGTGCTTTCAAATGTTACAGATGCAGTGGAGAAGGCCATATGGCTAGGAACTGTAAAGAAGCACCAAAACCAGCGCAAGTGAAGGCATCGTCTGCTGAAGAAGAAACCGTGCCTAAATGGTTCAAGGACTGGTTATCCTCCAAAGAAGGCAAGGGTTTTTAGAAGGGTTGAAATCAGAGTCTGCAGACCTAGACCCGAACAATCGATTCTCTATTCTTTCTAGTTTTTCAGATGTAACAGAAGTGTATATACGATCCAAATCAGAGCATTTTTATATTCCGATGACACTGAAAGGAAAGAACAGACAAGCAGATGTAAGAGCACTTGTGGATTGTGGTGCATCAACATTATTTATAAGCGAAAGATTTGTAAAGAACAATGATGTCCGGTGTCGTAAATTATTGTGTCCCATACCAGTCAAGAACATTGATGGTTCCTTAAATGCCGCCGGAGCTATGACAAGATTCGCTGAAATAGGATTAAAGATTGGAGATCATGAAGAAGATAAAGCAGCCTTCATGGTTACAGATCTAGGAAGCGATGATGTTATTATCGGTAT
This sequence comes from Suillus spraguei, assembly GCA_016800925.1. Taxonomy (NCBI): domain Eukaryota; kingdom Fungi; phylum Basidiomycota; class Agaricomycetes; order Boletales; family Suillaceae; genus Suillus; species Suillus spraguei. The sequence goes on along the minus strand of JABCPU010000096.1, from coordinate 126,660 downwards.
AGATTGGCTAAGGTATCATAATCCAGAGATTGATTGGAACGCAGGACGATTTGCTCTTACACGATGCCCAGTCAAGTGTGAGACTAAAAAAGAAAAAAGACAAAAAAATAGAGAAAAACGAAAAACCCAAAAACAGGGTGACTTGCCAGATCTGATTCCCACGGAAGAGGAAGATGACGATGAAGGCATGGTGAAGAAGAGGGCGATGGTTGAGGAAATAGAAGATGAAGATAGTCCAAAGAATGAATGGATTAGATACAAAGCTTCTATCGCCACAGAACAAAAAGTAGCAGAGGAAGCTACTAAGAAGAAAAAGTCTGTAGAAGAGATGGTTCCAGACTGGCTTCATGATTACCTGGGTGTATTCTCAGAAGAGGAATCAAAGAGATTTCCTGAAAAAAAGAAATGGGATCATGCGATAGATCTCAAAGATGAGAATGATCTTCCACCGAATGCAAAACCATATCCTTTATCACCCAAAGAAATGGACACACTGAAAGATTGGTTAAAAGCCGAAACTGCATTAGGACGTATTAGAGATTCACAGTCTCCTGTTGCAGCACCTTTTGTTACGAACTAGGGTGGCGTCACCAGCGACAGTGAAAAGACACAGACGGTCTGCTGGGAGGTTCTTACAATGTCCAGAAGAGGACAAGGTGAAAGTACAAGGAACGCGTTCCGAGTACGATCAAGGGTCTGGCCTCAAGGATAAGTCCGAGAGGTTCTGCAAGAATAGAGACTAAGGCTAAGGAGTGCTTAGACTTAGAGACAATTCAAGACGACTTAGGTTGGAGGCCTAAGCAAAGGATGTTCCAGGTAAAACCTAGTAAGATTAAAGTAAAGAAGTACTACAAGTACACTGTGCTTAAATAGGTAGATATATGCGCACAGACCAAGTAACCATGAGAATGTAACTGCATATCCTAATAAGGAAGGCATGTATTTGTACAGATGCGTTGAGCATATGAGTCAAGTCATGTGACATGATATACAAGTAAGGAAACCAAGGGAAAATGAATAGGGGCACGTACAACTGTAACACCTTTCTTCTTTGTGGCCAAAAAAGATGGCAAATTACGACCAGTAATGGACTATAGAAAGCTCAATGAGAAAACGGTTAAAAATGCGTACCCTTTACCGAGATCTCAAGATCTAATTGATGCTTTAACTGGTGCCACAATGTACTCTAAAATGGATGTATGATGGGGATACAATAATATTCGGATGAAAGAAGGAGACGAGTGGAAGGCAGCTTTCAAAACGCCTTTTGGTCACCATGAACCAACTGTAATGTATTTCGGGTTGACAAATTCTCCAGCAACTTTCCAGACCATGATGAATGAAATATTTAGAGATCTCATTGATGGAAAGACGGTCGTTGTCTACATCGATGACATCTTGGTCTTTACAAATGGAAATAAGGAGCAACACCGAAAAGTCGTACGAGAAGTACTCAAACAATTAAAAGATAATGACCTGTTCTTGAAACCAGAGAAATGTAGTTTCGAACAGTCTAAAGTCGAATTCTTAGGGTTGATCGTGTAGAAAGGCAATGTATCTATGGACCCTGTGAAAGTAGAAGGAGTATTAAAATGGCCTGTTCCCAAATGCATAAAAGACATACAAGCATTCATGGGTTTTGCCAACTTCTATCAAAGATTCATATTGGGGTTCTCAGATATAGCCAGACCAATGAATGATTTGCTAAGAAAAGATGTTCCATGGAATTGGACGGAGAAACAACAACATGCATTTGATGAATTGAAGAAACAATTCACAGAAGCTCTGCTCCTAGTAATGCCAGATGTTGAGAAAAAGAAAAGAATAGAGACCGATGCTTCTGATTATGCATCTGGTGCAGTACTTTCTCAACAAATGGAAGATGGACTATGGCATCCTGTCGCTTATTATTCGAAGTCAATGAATGATGCAGAACGAAATTACGATATTCATGACAAAGAATTATTAGCAATCATTCGAGTGTTAGAAGAGTGGAGGCACCATGTGCAGGGAGCACCTCATCCTGTGGAGATCTGGACCGATCATAAGAATCTCGAGTATTTCATGACAAGTCAAAAATTGACACAAAGGCAAGCCAGATGGAGTCTGTTCCTGGCACAGTATGAATTTACACTCCAACATAAGCCTGGTGTAGTCAATGATAAGGCCAATCGTCTGTCTCAGAGATCAGACCACAGAGGGGGGGTAGAAAATGACAATTCTGATCGCATTTTGCTTAAACCGGAATTTTTCAAAATCAATGCTGCTAAAAGAGGCCAAGTTCTTATAGAAGGAGAAAAATCTCTTCTCAAAAAGATTAGACAAAGTACAGAACGAGAGCCTGAAGTGATGAAAGCGCTAGAAACGTTAAAAGCAGCACCGGTGCAATTGCATAGAGGAGTCGAAGAATGGAATGTTGAAGATGGATTGGTGTTATTCTGAGGATTGGTCTATGTTCCAAATGATAAAGAAATCTGCCGAGAAATTCTAGAGTTATTCCATGACTCACCACCGGCTGGACATCCTGGACATGCCAAAACCTTAGAACCAATTTCCAGAAACTATTGGTGGCCAATGATGACAAAAAGTGTTCACAACTATGTAGATGGTTGCGATCATTGCAGACAAACAAAGGTCAATCCTAGTAAACCAATGGGACCTTTACAGCCAAATGAAGTTCCAGAAGGACCTTGGCAAACAATTACATGTGACCTGATTGTGGACCTACCAAAGAGTGAAGGGTGTGATAGCATTTTTGTTGTTGTTGATCAATTTATGAAACAAGCACATTTCATTCCCACCAATAAAGAAGTAGACTCGAAGGAAATTGCCGAGCTATTTTTAAAGAATGTATGGAAACATCATGGAACACCAAAGAAAGTGATTTCAGATAGAGGAACACAGTTCGTATCAAAATTTATGGGACAAATGTCAAAAAGATTAGGCACAAAATGGTCTGCTTCGACCGCCTATCATCCCCATACGGACGGACAAACAGAACGCGTAAATCAAGAAGTTGAACAATATTTACGCTTGTTTACCTCTTATAGACAAAATGATTGGGTATCTTGGTTGCCGATTGCAGAATTCTCGCATAATAACGCAGTCACAGTCACTGGTCATAGCCCTTTCAAAGTTCTATATGGATATAATCCAGAATTCACGATATCTCCTAATTCCAACTCCCGTATTCCTGTTGCCGACGAAAGAGTGGATCAAATGAAAGAAGCAAGAGATGATGCAGAAAATACTTTGAAACTAGTCAATGAATGAATGAAACGGTTCTATGACAAAGGAGTAAAAGACGCACCACAGTATAAAAAGGGAGACAAAGTCTGGCTAGACGCAAAAAACATTAAACAATGTCGTCCAAGTCAAAAATTGTCAGATCGTCGTCTTGGGCCCTTTGAAATACTAGAGAAGATTGGTGAAGTGAACTATAAATTGAAATTACCGGCAAATTATCAGATCCATCTGGTTTTTCATGTTCAATTACTCACTCCATACTATGCATCTCAAATGATCCCTCATTCTCAACCCACCCGACCACCTCCTGGCATAGTTGATGATCAGGAAGAATTTATTGTAGAAGAAGTATTAGATAGCCGATTATTCCGAGGAAAGCTGCAATACCGAGTAAAATGGGAAGGATATCCAATAGAAGAATCGACATGGGAACCAGAAGAAAACGTAAAGAATTCCCCAATTCTTATAGCGGAGTTTCATAAAAAGAATCCTACAGCAGCTAAAACCAAAAGAATTCAAGGCTCTATACTTAATTCGGAAGATTTCAAGAAATGGAGAATGCGTAACATCAGACCTTCATACATTCGCGATGACGCTCATCCTAGAGAGGGGGTAATGTCACAAATTCCAAATACAAATCATTACTCTTTTCTCAATTTTCCTAAAGCATCTAAACCCAGCGCTAAGACAAACCCAAATCCTATCAAAATTCCCATATCCGCTTCTATAACCAAACTTCCTGATGAAGAGGAAGAGATCTTTTATGATGCTATCAGATAAGATAAGACAAGATAGTATCATGTGATCTTAGAACCTTCTAGAATATGATGTCATAACAATGTCACAACTATCACATCGTACGATTCTTGTTTCTATTTTATGATTGGCTAGTAGTTTCAAACTCAGTTTATATCTCAGTTTCAATATGTGTATATAGTTAGCTAGTTTCGCTGTAGTAGTTCTTTAGTTCAAACCTCTTGTATCTACAACTGTAGCAATCCAAGATGTCCTTGCTCCTCTCTCTCTTTGTGATAACCTTAGTTTGAGTCCTAGTCCCTGCCCTTGCGTTAATTCGTTTGTGGGTTGTGACATTCATGCATGATTCCCGTATCATGCAGGACACTGCACCATTCAACTAGACCCCAAACTCACTGCCGCTAGTAGCTCGTTCACTTCCCTTGTGCAACATCTACCAAAAAGACACATAAGCCTCATCATCTGGCTCTGCACACGTCATGTATCTCTGAATCAGCACCTCCACTGTATTGGAAAGAGTGCCTCACCTGACTGCCCCCATTGCAAAAACATCCCAGAACTGTACAACACTTCCTCCTACTATGCCCACATTATGCACGCGAATGTCATGCCCTAATGACTGCCCTGAAAAGACAGGCATCATCCATCACCTATCTGCTCACCAACCCAAAGGCAACAGCACACCTTATTCACTTTGTGAACCTGGGAGATTGAAGCCTACGTTCGGTGATGTCCCATCTGCTTCTTGTTAAACCATAGATAATGATTATGCCCATTGTATAGGAAAGCAAAACATATGCCCATATGCAGCGCCTCAGCGCTATTTCACCCCCACTCATCAAACACAAGGAAAGGGCGCAATGCCATGGCCCACTTGGAGATCAGGCACAAAGAGACATGAAGATTGGCAAAGGACGGAATATTTTCATTGGGGAGTCACATGGTAAAGGGGGTTCCCTTAGCAGCTAGCCACACTGGACCTCAACTTGCCACTTACTTTCTTTCTGCACTCCATTAACTCCTTCATGCAAAGATCGCCCCAGCAATCCAAGTATATGTACACTCTCCAACCTATGTTAGACCCCCACACCACATGAAATGTACTAGCATGGACCCATGGATTAGCAGACTCGTGCGTCTAAAACAGCTGGCAGGAACAGTGGACTGATGGAGGTCAACCCTCCATCAGGGCATTTGCAGAGTAGGAGACGCAGTGGGGACACAGGTGTCCCCTTTCCTAGATATTAATGTCCTACATAGGGTACTGTACCCCAAATGGACAATAATTGAATTTAAAAAATCTAAAAAAAAGAAAGATGCTAGTGCCATTGATTGGTACAATGATCCTAACGATGACTCATCCATGCTCCCTTGTAGGGTGCTTCAAGGGGTCAAATAAAGATGGGAATCTCTTCATGTATACTCTTAAACATGGTCTGAATATACTGAAACACTTCCTTATTAAAGGGGAAAAAGTGCAAAAGTGTTCTATACCTTGACCTATTTTGAATGGCCCCTGGAGGAGGAGACATGCAAATAAACAAAAAAGTGGTCTATTATACTATGTTATACATATTTATACCAAACTACTACTTGGATACAGGGGGGAACTTATTGTGGTGTAGTGGTGAAGCTGCAGTAAGGTGGGGAGGGTGTGGGAACAATTGATATTGTTGGTGTTGTGGGGAAATTCCCACAGTAGGTGGCCCAAAATGCGGAGCTATGAAGTGTAGGTGGCCAAAATTGCGAAAAAATATGTTGGGAATGATGTATACCTGGGATTCACCAAGGACATCAACCTGGACAGTGGATGGCTAAGCTCCATGATGTATCAGGGTTTTTGGCTAATAAGCCAGTCTGGATATATCAATATGACAGTATGGGCTGCTGTTTTGCGCTTGAGGGTCCGCCAAAATGTGCTTTCAGAAAATCCCACACAAGCAAGAATGTCTTCGAGTGCAAGGTGTTGATGCTCGTGAAAATTAACAACAGCCATTTTGACGTCACGACTGATTTTCCGGTACATGATAGTTGATTTGTGAAGTATGTATGTGGTTATTATTGATTTGTTTGTTCTTTCTCAAAATGTCGCTACTGTCAACCTTTTTGCAAACAGCAGTAAACAACTGACCCGCTAATTCAAAGACCGAATCTTCCCTTGGAATTGCAATTTACCCATGACTAACTTCAAAAGGATCCATCAATAGCAGAGTTGGAATTAGAACAGTTGAATCTCTACATGATAACAAAATGCGTGTAGCGGCGATCACATAGGATATCAAAGAAATGTCAACATCAAGGTGACATTGTATCTCGCAGAATGGGCTCAACATTAAATTCGAAAGTGAAAAACACTCCGCGTTGAACGATATCTTAAAGCCTGAGTACTGCAAGGCTGTGCGCTAATGACAACCGATGCACATGAACACTAACCTGTCAGAGATTCTCATCAGTAGACAGCAGGCAAGAAAAAAAAATTAAACAACGGACTTGGATGCAAACGGGAGTCGCTAACTCAAAAACCGACTCATGCCTCGGAATTGCAGTTTACCCATGACTGACTTCAAAGATAGCACAGTTAGAATTAGAACAGTTGGATCTCTACATCATAGCAAAATGCGTGTAGCAGAGATCCCGTAGGAGATCAAACTCCGCAACCAACAAATCTCCGGGAAAAAAACATTGCAGGGTGCTAAACGTCACATGTAACCGGACGGATGACCGTCTATAGCGGTATTTCGAAAACGCATGTGACATTTTGTTCCTACGTATCTGAAATGCGTCAAGCAAGGTAATTGGAGTGTGTTTAGCGTCAAATGAAGCAATATAAAACGTGCGGCACGCACACCTCTTCAGCCCCACGTTACCAAGTTCCTTCAACAGTGCAAAACACCACTAAGCTCTAGCCAAATGGTGCACGCCATTCCTATCACCATTCCTACTCGAGTATTCAAAGATCGTACACAAACAGTCTACGCAGCTGCAGATATTCCCTTTAGTCAATGGATGGTCACTGCCTCTAAAGACAGGCTAGTTCGTCTGTGGGACTTGAGGTCAGGTGAAGTACTGAAGCGTATGGAGGGGCACACTGGTGAGGTGTTAGGATTGGCGGTATCACGAGATGGGCAAATGATCGTGACCGGTGACGAGCACGGAGAGCTCATCGCCTGGCAGGTAAAAACTGGGGAATCTCTCACCGAACGTATCAAAGTTCACAACGGCGCAGTCAGCTCGATGGACTTTTCACTGGACGATGTATACGTCGTCACCGTATCATCGGCACCAAACGACCATACAGTCAAGTTTTGGAACACCAAAACATGGGTGCAAACCTTCGGAGACTTGAACTGCGGTAGTATTATCCGCTGCGTTCGGTTTGCGCGGTCTGGCGTACATGCACTTGCGATTGCAACAGACCAAGATATCCAAATTGTCATCGAAGACAAAGTCCAAGTCAAGTTCAAGGGTCACAGTCACGGCACAATGTCACTCGCCTGGTCCCCCGATGGCAAACGCCTTCTTTCAGGGGGAGATGACTTTGATCCCAGCATAAGGGAGTGGGATACATTGACCTGGACGCAGGTCGGTCGTCCCTGGAGCGGCCACACATACAAAGTCAATTCTATTGCCGTCAATTTTTCGGGCACGCACGCAGTTTCCGGCTCTAGCGACAACACTGTTCGCCTGTGGCAGCTCTCTCATAAACAAACTATCGCCATCTTCCAGCACGCTTCTTCTGTTATTTGTGCAGCCTTCTCCGCGGACGGCACTCACATCGTTAGTGGAGGTTATGATAAGAAAGTCACAGACTGGGCGGCACCCAAGGGTATTTTACCAGTGGATGTTTCCAAGGTAATTCCCAATTAATTACATGTTCAAGTTCGCCATCTCATCTAATATATTCACTTTTATCCAAAGGCTATAGAATTTCAGGTAATTGCTGAAGCTCCAGGTGCTATCTACGATGAGTCTCTGTCGGCAGCGGTCGTGACTGGATCCGATCGCAGTACTGGGCAGGTTGTTTCGACGACCGCAATCTCTGCTTCCAATTCTCAGCAATCGTTCTCAGCTGTCCACGAGGAGTCTGTTTCCAAGGCTGAACAATCCGTTACTAAATCGCAACAGTCTGTTTCACAGGTATGATTTCAACGTTTATCCTTTGCTTGTATGGTGCTATTTGACCTTTTTCACAGACACTCACCAGCACTGGGGCTGAGCTCTCAGCGACTGGAAGTTCAGATTCCAAGTCTGCGCAGGCAATGGTCGTCGGATCCGACTCCGCATCTCTACAGGGAGTTTCGGCGACCGAAAGCTCCGTTCAGCAGTCAGCTTCGACAACCACAAGCTCTACTTCCAATTCTCTGGAATCGTCTTCGAGTGTCCAGTCTGTTTCGAATGTATGGTTTCATTATTTGCTTCTATATATTATGGCGCTGTTTGAGCTTTTTTCACGCAGACGCTCGTCAACATCATCGCTGGGCTCTCGACAATTGGAAGCTCCGCTCAGCAGGCAGTTTCAACGACCGCAAGCTCCTCTTCTAATTCTCAGCAATCATCTTCCACTGTTCAGTCTGCTTCGAATGTATGATCTCATCCTTTTCTTTTATGGTGCTATTTGAACTTTTTTCGCGCAGACACTCGTCAACACTGAGCTCCTAACGACTGGAACTTCAGATTTCAAGTCTCAGCAGGCAGTTTCGACGGCTTCAAGCATCACTTCTAATTCTCAGCAATCGACTTCGGCTATCCAGTCTGCGGTCAGCGAGTCTTCTGCGGCCATGGAGGAGTCTGTGGTCAGTGAGTCCTCTGCGGTCAGCAAGCAGTCTGCGGCCAGCGAGACCTCTGCGGTCAGCAAGCAGTCTGCAGTCAGCGAGCACTCTGCGATCAGCAAGCACTCTGCGGTCAGCAAGCAGTCTGCGGTCAGCGAGTCTTCTACGGTCAGCGAGTCCTCTGCGGTCAGCGAGCAGTCTGCGGTCAGCGAGCAGTCTACGGTCAGCAAGCGGTCTGCGGTCAGCGAGCACTCTGCGGTCAGCGAGCACTCTGCGGTCAGCGAGCAGTCTGCGGTCAGCCAGCCTGTTTCGAATGTATGGTTTTATCCTTTGCTTCTATGTAGTATGGCGCTGTTTGACCTTTTTCGCGCAGACACTCGTCAACACCATCGCTGGGCTCTCGACTATTGGAAACTCCGTTCAGCAAGCAGCTTCGACGACCGCAAGCTCCCCTTCCAATTCTCAGCAATTATCTTCCACTGTTCAGTCTGCTTCGAATGTATGATCTCATCCTTTGCTTGTATGGCGCTATTTGAACTTTTTTCGCGCAGACACTCGTCAACACTGAGCTCTTAACGACTGGAACTTCAGATTTCAAGTCTCAGCAGGCAGTTTCGACGGCTGCAAGCATCACTTCCAAGTCTCAGCAATCGATTTCGGCTATCCAGTCTGCGGTCAGCGAGCAGTCTGCAGTGAGCAAGCAGTCTGCGGTCAGCGAGTCTTCTGCGGCCATGGAGGAGTCTGTGGTCAGTGAGTCCTCTGCGGTCAGCAAGCAGTCTGCGGTGATCGAGCAGTCTGCGGTCAGCAAGCGGTCTGCGGTCAGTGAGCACTCTGCGGTCAGCGAGCAGTCTGCGGTCAGCGCGTCCTCTGCTGTCGGCGAGTACTCTGCGGTCAGCCAGCCTGTTTCGAATGTATGGTTTTATCCTTGGCTTCTATGTAGTATGGCGCTGTTTGACCTTTTTCGCGCAGACACTCGTCAACACCATCGCTGGGCTCTCGACTGTTGGAAACTCCGTTCAGCAAGCAGCTTCGACGACCGCAAGCTCCCCTTCCAATTCTCAGCAATTATCTTCCACTGTTCAGTCTGCTTCGAATGTATGATCTCATCCTTTGCTTGTATGGCGCTATTTGAACTTTTTTCGCGCAGACACTCGTCAACACTGAGCTCTTAACGACTGGAACTTCAGATTTCAAGTCTCAGCAGGCAGTTTCGACGGCTGCAAGCATCACTTCCAAGTCTCAGCAATCGATTTCGGCTATCCAGTCTGCGGTCAGCGAGCAGTCTGCAGTGAGCAAGCAGTCTGCGGTCAGCGAGTCTTCTGCGGCCATGGAGGAGTCTGTGGTCAGTGAGTCCTCTGCGGTCAGCAAGCAGTCTGCGGTGATCGAGCAGTCTGCGGTCAGCAAGCGGTCTGCGGTCAGTGAGCACTCTGCGGTCAGCGAGCAGTCTGCGGTCAGCGCGTCCTCTGCTGTCGGCGAGTACTCTGCGGTCAGCCAGCCTGTTTCGAATGTATGGTTTTATCCTTGGCTTCTATGTAGTATGGCGCTGTTTGACCTTTTTCGCGCAGACACTCGTCAACACCATCGCCGGGCTCTCGACTGTTGGAAACTCCGTTCAGCAAGCAGCTTCGACGACCGCAAGCTCCCCTTCCAATTCTCAGCAATCATCTTCCACTGTCCAGTCTGCTTCGAATGTATGATTTCATCCTTTGCTTGTATGGCGCTATTTGAACTTTTTTCACGCAGACACTCGTCAACACCATCGCTGGGCTCTCAACAATTGGAAGCTCCGTTCAGCAAGCAGCTTCGACGACCGCAAGCTCCCCTTCCAATTCTCAGCAATCATCTTCCATTGTCCAGTCTACTTCGAATGTATGATCTCATCCTTTGCTTCTATGGCACTATTTGAACTTTTTTCGCGCAGACACCCGTCAACACCATCGCTGGGCTCTCGACAATTGGAAGCTTCGTTCAGCAAGCAGCTTCGACGACCGCAAGCTCCGCTTCCAATTCTCAGCAATCATCTTCCACTGTTCAATCTGCTTCGAGTGTATGATCTCATCCTTTGCTTGTATGGCGCTATTTGAACTTTTTTCGCGCAGACACTCGTCAACACTGAGCTCCTAACGACTGGAACTTCAGATTCCAAGTCTCAGCAGGCAGTTTTGACGGCTGCAAGCATCGCTTCCAATTATCAGCAATCGACTTTGGCTATCCAGTCTGCGGTCAGCAAGTCTTCTGCGGCCATCGAGCAGTCTGCGGTCAGCAAGCAGTCTACGGTCAGCAAGCAGTCAGAGGTCAGCGAGTCCTCTGCGGCCATCGAGCAGTCTGCGGTCAGCGAGCAGTCTGCGATCAGGAAGCAGTCTGCGGTCAACGAGTCCTCTGCGGTCAACGAGTCTTCTGCGGTCAACGAGTCATCTGCGGTCAGCGAGCAGTCTGCGGTCAGCGCGTCCTCTGCGGTCAGCGAGCACTCTGCGATCAACAAGCACTCTGCGGTCAGTGAGCACTCTGTTTCAACTGTAAGATTTCATTTTTTGCTTGTATGGCGCTGTTGGAGCTTTTTTCACGCAGACGCTCGTCAACACCATCGCTGGGCTCTCGACAATTGGAAGCTCCGTTCAGCAGGCAGCTTCGACGGCTTCAAGCATCGCTTCCAATTCTCAGCAATCGACTTCGGCTATCCAGTCTGCGGTCAGCGAGTCTTCTGCGGCCATGGAGCAGTCCGTGGTCAGCGAGTCCTCTCCGGTCAGCAAGCAGTCTGCGGCCAGCGAGTCCTCTGCGGTCAGCAAGCAGTCTGTGGTCAACGTGTCCTCTGCTGTCAGCGAGCGCTCTGCGGTCAGCAAGCAGTCTACGGTCAGCAAGCAGTCTGCGGTCAGCGAGTCTTCTGCGGTCAGCGAGCAGTCTGCGGTTAGTAAGCAGTCTGCGGTCAGGGAGCAGTCTGCGATCAGGGAGCAGTCTGCGGTCAAGGAGCAGTCTGCGGTCAGTAAGCAGTCTGCGGTCAGCGAGTCCTCTGCGGTCAGCAAGCGGTCAGCGGTCAGTGAGCACTCTGCGGTCAGCGAGCAGTCTGCGGTCAGCGCGTCCTCTGCTGTCGGCGAGTACTCTGCGGTCAGCCAGCCTGTTTCGGATGTATGGTTTTATCCTTTGCTTCTATGTAGTATGGCGCTGTTTGACCTTTTTTCGCGCAGACACTCGTTAACACCATCGCTGGGCTCTCGACTATTGGAAACTCCGTTCAGCAAGCAGCTTCGACGACCTCAAGCTCCGCTTCCAATTCTCAGCAATTATCTTCCACTGTTCAGTCTGCTTCGAATGTATGATCTCATCCTTTGCTTGTATGGCGCTATTTGAACTTTTTTCGCGCAGACACTCGTCAACACTGAGCTCTTAACGACTGGAACTTCAGATTCTAAGTCTCAGCAGGCAGTTTCGACGGCTGCAAGCATCGCTTCCAATTCTCAGCAATCGATTTCGGCTATCCAGTCTGCGGTCAGCGAGCAGTCTGCAGTGAGCAAGCAGTCTGCGGTCAGCGAGTCTTCTGCGGCCATGGAGCAGTCTGTGGTCAGCGAATCCTCTACGGTCAGCAAGCAGTCTGCGGTGATCGAGCAGTCTACGGTCAGCAAGCAGTCTGCGGTCAGCAAGCAGTCTGCGGTCAGCAAGCAGTCTGCGGTCAGCGAGTCTTCTGTGGTCAGCGAGCAGTCTGCGGTCAGCGAGTCATCTGCGGTCAGCAGCAAGCAGTCTGCGGTCAGCGAGTCTTCAGCGGTCATCGAGCACTCTGCGGTCAGCGAGCACTCTGCGGCCAGCCAGTCTGTTTTGAATGTATGGTTTCATCCTTTGCTTCTATGTATGTAGTATGGCGCTGTCTGAGCTTTTTTCACGCAGACGCTCGTCAACACCATCGCTGGGCTCTCGACAATTGGAAACTCCGCTCAGCAGGCAGTTTCGACAACCGCAAGCTCCGCTTCCAATTCTCAGCAATCACCTTCCACTGTTCAGTCTGCTTTGAATGTATGATCTCATCCTTTGCTTGTATGGCGCTATTTGAACTTTTTTCGCGCAGACACTCGTCAACACTGAGCTCTTAACGACTGGAACTTCAGATTCCAAGTCTCAGCAGGCAGTTTCGACGGCTTCAAGCATCGCTTCCAATTCTCAGCAATCGACTTTGGCTATCCAGTCTGCGGTCAGCAAGCAGTCTGCGGTCAACGCGTCCTCTGCTGTCAGCGAGCACTCTGCTGTTAGCGAGCATTCTGCGGTCAGCGAGCAGTCTGCGGTCAACGCGTCCTCTGCTGTCAGCGAGCTTGCGGTTCGCCAGCAGTCTGCGGTCAACGCGTCCTCTGCTGTCAGCGAGCTTGCGGTTCGCCAGCAGTCTGCGGTCAGCGAGCATTCTGCGGTCCGCCAGCAGTCTGCGGTCAGCGAGCATTCTGCGGTCAGCAAGCAGTCTGCGGTCAGCGCGTCCTCTGCTGTCAGCGAGCACTCTGTGATGTGCAAGCGGTCTGCGATCAACAAGCACTCTGCGGTCAGTGAGCACTCTGTTTCAACTGTATGATTTCATTTTTTGCTTGTATGGCGCTATTTGAGTTTTTTTTCACGCAGACACTCGTCAACACCACGACCGAACTCTGGGCTGGAAACTTCAATTGGAACTCAATTTCGAATTCGACAAAAAGCTTCAATTGGCAGGCAATTTCGACGTCCGCAAGTTCGGCTTTCAGTTCTCACCAATCGCAGGTCGTTTCAAAGGTATGGTTTCATCCTTTGCTCGTATGGCGTTATTTGAACTTCACGCAGAAATTTGTGACTACCACAACGTCTGAGCTCCTGTCTATCACTGAAATCATCCGTACTGCATCCATCACAGGCAACTTGTCTAGTGCTGTGAAGGCCCTCACTCAAGAGATTGCTACTGACGCCAATAACTTCGCCTCCTATGTCAACCGTTCTTTCGTTCTGGCACGCACACACGACTGGGAAAACGCGCTTCAGGATGCAACCAAGGTCATTACAATCCATCACGCTCCGATTAAAATTTCGCTGACTTCAATGGTTATACAGTCCCTTGCCTTGCAGATGTCATTTGCTGGCTATATCGCTAAAGGCATCGCGCTCTGCGGAAAACAGCAAATCGAGGAAGCGACGATAGCCTTTGACATGGCGTTCACGTTCACGCAGGGAAACATGGATGCTACTGTGTTCCTTTACTTGGTCAAGGCAGGTTGATTTTTCCGCCTTATGTACTAGGCACTTTATTATGTGTTTCAGGCTATTGCACTGTTCAATGCCAACAGACACAAATGGGCGTTACAGCGTGTGGAGAGTCTAGCTGGTGATCCTTCTGCAGATCCCTTCGTTTGTGCTATCGTGTTGGTAAGTCTTGTGTTCTCAATCACGCTTATGTTCGAGCGCTGACTGATTGGTCTGCGCTTCGTGCATCAGGCGAGTCTGCGAATCCAACTAGGAACCATTGCTCTCAATAGCGCGCATCATAGTGAGGCTGTCGAGCACTTCACTGCCGCTGTCAGGGCTACCACTTTCTTGACTAAGTCCCCCGTTCCTGCTGCCTGCGAGGCTTTCACTGTGGTACGTTTAACATGACGTCATCGGAAAACTCACCCATGCTCAACTGTGTAGCTCTTCGGATGGGACATGGGGGCCTTGTGGAAACTTCAAACAGGCATCTGATCCAGGCGCTCCTTGAGGCTGGCAAGCTTGGAGAAGCCTTCGAATCGTACCGTTTCGCGATGAATGCAAGTAATCAGATTACGAAGACTAACTTATATTCTTGGATCTTGAGTGAGTTTCTCCAATAATGTCACCCACACTATAATGCTCAACCCATTTTCACTCAGCTGTCTCGTTGTGATGACTTAACCGCATTCGTAAAACTGGATCTACTTGTCCAAAATTTCAACTTGAATGTATTCAGAAAAAAAAGTTGAGGTATATTAATACACATGTTTTATTGTGTTTCGCACTCAAAAAATATAAGATATGTAAATGATGTGAGAGAGAGCAAACAAGTCAAGTGTCGAGATAAGTGAGTTGAGCTGATTAAGGGCATTGAGGAATGTAAGAATTTCCTGATGTACGACTTGAACGCATAATTAGTACTAACGATGTATAGTACTCGCTCTCTCGTTTCTAGGTATGAACCTATCATAGTGTAGTCTTTCCAACTAAGACTGAGTTCTCGCTCTCTCGTCTCCAATCCAAGCCTATCTATCTTTCACAGCACTTTCGTGGTTCCTTTTATCGTGTATCTCTGTTACTTTTATAAATATGCTGGCTTGTGAATTTACTAGCGGATCCTAGCAAGAATCTCCTACAAATCTCCGAGCGACAGCATGCATAGTCTCAGAGCCGGTTTCAGCCAGAATTGAATTCCTATAAGCCTTCTCGTAAGAAAATGCTTAGCGGGCCTGTATTAACAACATGAAGTAGGCCCGTCAACTCACCACCCATTGCCAAATAACCCGTCCTAACCCTTTGTTTTCTCTTAGTCCACGACCTGCCATTATTAATGTCGATACGCCAGGTGCCTACCTTGTCTTCCCCACCATTAATATGGAAGAAATCATACCATACAGGATGATGCAAGGTCACTTTGACAGTGAAGGGTGTGGTGCACCTGCCAAGTGGACGACGCATTGTGTGTTTTCGTGAGGAAGCGGCTCACTCCAACTATGGGACATAGAAAGCGAGGCACAGATCGGCGATGACTGGCAAGATGGGTGGATGGAGCAAGAGTATCGAGTCTATCGACAATAACAAATATTGTCTCCAGACTTGAGGTTTGGAACAAGCTCCCAAATGGCAGTGTCAAATATCCTAATTGGGCTTACTGACGCGGAGATGAGTTTCTTTCATCTGACGTCCAGGACAAGCTGTGAATCCGCGCATGGAATAATTCACCCGTTTTCGCATCCCAGACTTTTACCGCGCCCTCGTTGAATCACCCAGTCGCAATTTTTGTTGAGTTGGGTGAGTATTTCACCGCGCTCATTCACTTGTGCCCAGTCTTGATTGGACCCAGGACCGTTTTACCACTCTTGGTATCCCATACTTTTGCCGTCCCGTCGTAGGATCCGCTTACAACCAATCGCTCACCGTCTGCACCCAAGCATACAGGATGCATTCTATCAGTGTGTCCTTTCCATCTGGCAATGGCCTTTCCTGTCTTAACGTCCCACAACATTACCCTCACCACTTCCGCTTGCCACAGGGCTGCCGTTTGGAGACAATGCTATTATTGTAAACATTCCTGTTTCATCCACCTCATCTCGCTAGTCATCGCCGATTTGTACCACGCTCTTCAGGCCCCATAGCCGAAGAGAGCCGTCTTCCAAACATGTGATGATGCGTCGTTCACCCAACAGGTGCACAATATCTCGTACACTTCTGGTATGACTTCGCATGATCTGGAAGGGCGTAATCGCGGGTCTGGGATGGCATGGTCGGCGCTTGGGGTTCGACTACGACAGATGGTCGATAATGTGCGCGAGAGAAGCCTGCTGAGATCACCCTTGAATGAAACGCGTTATCTGGTAATGGAAAGATGACCAGTGAGTTTATTCTGTCAATGAAACACGACGCAATGCTGGAATTCAGTCCTAATTTGCAGGACAGCTTCAGGACAGTGTATGCAGGTCAAGTGACTATAACGATCCGGATGAGCATCATGATGTCAAGGATGAAAAGCCTAGTATTTCTGCCACAAATGAGCCAGACCTCTTTGAATGAATGGTACGGTGGCCTTGACCTTGATCCAGAACGATTAGATCGAAGCGGTATTGAATGCCCATAATAATACCATGATTAACAATGCATACTAAGGCGTAACACGCAACTGCATTTCCAATTCTTGGAGTGAACTTGCATGATCATAGGTCTAGAAGAGATCTAATGACTCGCTGAACTTTGGGACAACTAAGTTAGGTTAGTCTTGTCTAATCATAATCATACCATCCCGAAGTTTATGCTTATGTCTAAGCGATAGACAACGACAGAGCTGTGACACGGCAGCTCTATCAAGTACTGGATCTACTTGAAGTACTTACAGTTGTAGTAAGTATCATTGCAATTCGTCGTTCTGACGCGCGACTCACCTATACCATCCGCGAGTCCAAGTGCGCAAGCTGCTTCTACACTCATACTGAATCTTGGTCTTGCTATCACCAGTGAGGTTTAATCGCTCATCAATCTCGACAAAATACGCTCCCGCAATGACATCAAAACTAGTAACCACGGCGAGATCTTCGACACTAAAGTTTGCTGACAAACCACTTTTACTTCATGCGTCGATCAGGCCTTGCAGTTGAAAGAACTTGCATGATAAATTATAAGACCTCTACGGACGCATATAGATTCCAACTACCAAGTTCCAGGCATCGCATATTTGACTTAGCATACCGCGTCTGAGAGGCGTTAATAATATTTTCAACTGTGTTGCTCACTATCATTTATCACTCTACTTTGTCACCGTCTGGATCAAGTAAGTGTTTGGCGGAGACATACCGGGCCATTCCTTTTCAGGTGGATGAAACGTTTGAACACAGTCATCAAGTAGACTGGTGACCAGCCCCTCTATGAGGTAAACCCTCGATGGTCATCAAGACCCTTTTATGACAGACGCACCCACAATCCGTCTCCACATGTGGTATAGTATGCCTCGAACTGGATCCAGTCATATTATCTTCGGCCTGGAATGGCGCACTTGTTGCGCCCTTATCTTGCTCGACTTCTATATGAGAGGTGAAACTCTGGATGTCAAAAGAGACACACCTTCAAACATCGTTTTGACGAACACTGGCCTCAACGACCTCATTGGTCTCCTCCTTGTTAGAAGTATCAAGGAGAACCGTATTAAGATGATGATGATTGGTAGCCAAGAGTCTATTCCGATTCTGGCCACGCGATTCCCTTCTACCAGTACTTGAGTGCAATGGCATACAGGTGACTCTACGTGGGAGAGTATGAGCATCGGTGACGATCTCCACTGAAGAAGAAATGGGAGTAAGGAGAATGTGACACATAATTAATGTGGGATTGCGTAGTTCTCCAGAACGCGACATAATAGGTTGAGCCTAGTAAGAATAGAATTCGCAGTTTCACGGCAACTCAGTACTCGGTGTTAGGACTCAGAATGTGCAAGAAGAAAGCAAGGAACATGCCACCACTGCGCGCAGGAAATGGCAAGGTATAAACGTATAACTTATATAAGCCTCAAAATCACTTCAACTGAAAGCCGGCGGGCGGACCTCAGTCACCGCATTAGGTACTGAGGACCCCAGAACGCTTGACACAACTTCACGACTTCCACGACAGACACTTAAACTCACCGACCAGTTTGCTTGTAGCAGTAATGGCGGACCCTTCAAAGGCGGAATCAGAGCAGATCTTTCAAGTGTTGAGATTGCAGAAAGGCAATAAGGTCGGATTATTTCAGTCCGCTCGTTATAGTTGTTGACTTCCGGGGTTGCAGATGTGCTTTGATTGTCAGGCTCGGAATCCGACTTGGTCCAGTGTGACTTTTGGAGTTTATATCTGCCTAGACTGCTCTAGTGTTCATCGGAACATGGGCGTACATATAAGTTTTGTACGGTGTGTGGTTTTGCCATAAACTGATATCCTTGCGGATTCTTATCTTATGGCAGATCAACGAATCTCGACAGCTGGCAACTAAACCAGCTTCGTACCATGAAAGTAGGTGGGAATGCATCGGCGACCGATTTTTTTACGCGATATGGTGCCACGACACTTCTTAGCGATTCCGACACTAAGAAGAAGTACTCAAGTCGCGCTGCTGAGCTATACAAAGAAGAACTTGCGAGACGAGTGAAGGAAGATGTCGCAAAGTAAATTGTTGAAACTCTTGGCAGGAGTTTAATCCAATTATTTTTCTCAGGTTCCCTACACGTATCGTGGTTGATGGTGTCGATACCTCTCTTGTGAGCACTGAAGCTACGCAAGGAGAGGATGATTTCTTCTCCTCATGGGAAAAGCCCGCTGCTCCAAAAACAACCCCTTCCTCAGTCCTCACATCTCCTCCTATCATTGGGCGGCCGGCATCAACGGGCTCGGTTGCTTCTCGACCAACCACATCAAATTCCATGCGATCGCACTCCAGCACCTCTACAAATGGTGCCGCTAAGCTCGGTGCAACACGTTTGATGTCATCTACCTCTGCGATCGGTTCATCAGCCATATCTACCTCTCAGAAGAAATCCAAACTTGGTGGCCTTGGCGCGAGAAAAGCAGCCACGCCCATAGATTTTGCGGGAGCGGAACGCAAAGCTGCAGAGGAAGCTGAGCGTATCAAGCAACTTGGCTATGACAGACAGCGTGAGGAGGAGGAGGAGCGCGCACAGAAGGAGGCAGAAAAGGTGGCTGCATTGCAGGCGAAGGTAAAGCCTGCCGATGCTGTGCAGACGAACACAGTGCAAGGCAAAGTTGACTTGCAGAGGGGCAACAGCCAAGACCTTGAGAGGCTGGGCATGGGCTTTCGCAAGCTCGGCTTTGGGGCAGTTCCCACCGCTTCACCTTCGTCCACCACGAGATCAAGGTATATCCTCATCTCAATCGGACATTCAGTAGAATTGATCTATCTTCTAATCGCACAGTCCTGCAATCGGTGACGCACCGACCACCGCACGAGACAAATTTGGCAACCAAAAGGCTATATCATCTGACATGTACTTTGGCCGAAAGGATTACGACGCTAATTTTGTCTCCGAGTCTCAGTCTCGTTTACAAAACTTCCAAGGTGCCACATCGATCTCTTCTAATCAATACTTTGGTCGGGATGAAGAAGAAGAACTTGAGCGTGCTAGTTCAGATGGTGGGCTGTTAGGCGATGGCAGTTTTTCAAATCTTGAAGTTGCAGCGAGAGATGTTATGGCAAGGGTCATGGCGAATCCTGATGTTCAGAATGTCGGGGAGAGCATTCGAACCGGCGCACTGAAGGTGAACATTTTCATTTTATCCACTTCCTTGCGCGTAGCTGGTGCTTACTATTCAATTTAGCTTTCGGATTATCTGGCGCAGATGTCTCAACATTAAGTTGAGCGATGTTAAACACGTTTATATCCTCTTCTACATACATCTCGAGTTCTTTTGTTATATTTTCATACATGAGTTTCTAGTTACCTGATTTTGGGAATGGACTGCAAGTTGAAGCCACGTGGCTTTTTGCGGCGTTGTTTGGCAAAAGCCTTTGAAGTAAACATAGGTGTAAATTCATTCAACGCAAATGAGCAACCATGATTAGGTTCATCCTCGTGCAGGCAGGTGAACTATTCAGCATGAAAGACTATTTGCTCAAATGATGTGGTCAGAACCGTCAAGGGAAGACACGGTTGTCGAAGTGGTATGTCCCGTACGACGACGACGAGAAGGTGCGATGAGCACCATCAGGAATTTCTATACCGTTGACCATGAACTAAGGTCAGACTTCGAGGTGAAGTGCACAGACTAGTCGCCCCGCGCGACCAGAAGCACCAATCGAACTTTGTTGAGGTGAGAACAGGATGACTCGGAGATGTCAAGTATCGTCTAATTCTTATGACGTGGATTAGTTCAAGAATTACAAGATCGTGTACAGGCGTTATGCCGGTCTCTTCTTCTGCGTATGTGTGGACGCTAATGACAATGAGCTGGCATACCTAGAGGCTATCCACCTCTTTGTTGAGATCCTTGGTGAGCGACTCGTTCGCATCCCACGCGCTGAGTTCATTCACTGACACTGATCCAGACTCATTCTTCGACAATGTGTGCGAGCTGGATCTCGTCTTCAATTTCTACAAGGTGCGGTTGTATTTATCCCTCGCACGCATTGTTCCTGACCGAAGAATTACAGGTGTACGCCATATTAGACGAGATATTTTTGGCAGGAGAGATTGAGGAGACCAGCAAGGATGTGGTGTTATCGAGGTTGGAGGAACTTGAGAAGCTTGAATGATGGGTTTTGTGTTGTAGTGAGTTCGTCATATGTGCCTCTGTGGTTGATTCTCATAGGTCACAGCTCTCTCTAACATCTTATGATAAACGAGACTTTATAGTAACTAGGATATTTTCCCCTCGTGATCTACCTTGTTCCGCATGAATGGATTTACTATTTTCAACGCTTAGGTGGAACTCAGCCACTTGCGCCATGTGTCAGCTGTTTCGAACGTCATCGAGTGCTTGCCAAACGGATTTTGAAATATGCTTTTCATCCATGTCCATGAACGAGTATGCTACCAATCATTCTCCATCGCAATGAAGGTGCGTGTGCAAGTCCTGTTTGTTTCTACTGCCAGAGTTAGGCTCATTTTGTTCATGATAGCGGACAATGGTGCTATCACGATCGATGCTCCAATCCTTGATAACGTATTAATGCTTGTCATCGCGCAAAGGCTGCGCATTTAAACTGATGACGTATCATGCTATATTACCTCAGCGGTTTGGTTGCTTGCATAACGGTGACAAGATTTTTCGTCACTTAGAATTCTTGGTGGGGCTTCTTGTCCTCGCGTGAGAACCGCGCCAGCTGGATGCCTAGTTGACCGGTGGAATTCACATGATCTTCGTTTTAGTATTCCAAACCTTATGATGTCATGGGGCCTCGACGTCATATGGTAAGAACTACACTTGCCTTTTTCGTATCCCGTCTAGAGGGGTATAAGTACGGTGCTAAACTGCCACCAGCTGCATCCCACAACCAAATTTACTTCCTGTTAACGCTCCATCAACTTATACTCTCATAAATATGTCTTCCCAAGAACCCAGGTAAGCGCCTCGTTCCTCCGGTCACTCGATGAACTCAACTGTCCTATAGCAAATTATCTGGTCAATTCCACTCCGTCAAGGGTACTGCCGTCGAGACAGTACGAGCTCATCACACTACACGCCGCCGACCTACTGATTTTCCTTTCTAGATCGGCGACATGACTGGCTCACAATCCTGGTCGCAGTCGGGTAAAGAAGAACACGTCATGGGGGAGGGCGAGTACAAAGCCGCCCAAGCCAAGGGATATGCGGAGGGCGTTTCTGACAGGGTTACCGGCTACAAGGATTCAGTTGTTGGCGCTGTGACTGGCGATAAAACACAGCAAGCAACTGGTAGGTGATATTCGCAGGATGACGGCTGACATGTCTGATAATTTGTTTATCAGGGAACGCCAAGAACGAGAAGGGTCAGACCCAGCAAGAGATCAACAAGCCGGCATAACTCTGAAGCCTGTCTGCCTTGTAGATACCGTACCTTACATCCTCGACTTTGGAGTAAATCTGCACTATTTCTTCATTTCTAGCTAGACGATTTTGTGTAATGTCATTGTTAACGCTTGAGAAAAATGGATATTGTTGTTGTATAAATCCTAATTGCGAGTAACGTACACGCCCGCTCAAAAACCACCACTACAACTCTGCCCAATCGATGGGCTGTTTTAAAACTGCATTCAACCGTCCTTCCTCACTCTGCAGGTCTGATCCCATGTCCGTCATATACTCCCACCTTGCAGTCTCCGGAAGACTCATCAAGATGCTTTCAATACGCGCAGAAGGCGTTTTCAACCCAAACTTAGTACCCCTATCGTACACAAGGTTGAATTCGACGTAACGCCCCCTGCGCAATAACTGCCAGCGTCTGTGTTGATCGGTGCTGGGCATCGACATCCTACGTTCAAGAATTGGCAAGTAGGAGGGGACAAACGAATTGCCCACTGCCTTTATAAAGTCAAATATCTCCTCTTGCGATCGAGGTCGTCTGACATCATCTGAGAGCCGAGCATGCTTCTCAGTGCTGAGATCGTCAAAGAAGAGACCTCCGATCCCTCTAGTCTCTTGACGGTGGACGATATAGAAATATTCGTCACACCACTTCTTGAACACAGGGTATAGTTCGCTGCCATATTGGTTGCAGGCTTTTTGCAACGTCGTATGGAAGTGACGTGCATCTTCATCGTAGAGGTACGATGGCGTGAGATCAGAGCCTCCTCCGAACCACCATGCAACAACCTTGCCAGTTCCCTCCCCCTCCGCTGCTTTCTCTGAGATCTCGAAATAGCGATAATTAGCATGCACAGTTGGAGCGTGAGGATTACGAGGATGTATGACGAGGCTTATTCCAGCCGCAAAGAATGGAAGACTAGTCTTCTCGTCGTACGGGATAGAGGAGTGATCTGCACGCATTTCTTTGATTGCAGCAGGAGGGAGCATGCCATGTACGACAGATATGTTGACACCAGCTTTCTCCAGGACTGTTTGTGGGCTGGGCGATCCATCTGTGGTAGGGGGGGCGAAGAAGACACCTGATACACCCTTGCCGCCCTGATGTTCTCGTAACCAAGAGTCACGCTTGAATTTTGGAGCATTGGGATCGAGCGTTTCAAAGGAAGTGATGATTTCCTCTTGGAGGCCGAAGATGTATTCCTCGAAACGTTGGCGCATGGTAGGGCTCTCCATCTTTATTTATGGGTTTCAGGCTGTATATCAGATATGCTTAAAGAGAGTTGATGCCAATGGTCATCAGCACACCGCACGGTTGGGCAACAGACCCCCTTGGCAGAGGGTTACTGATTAAATTGATAAAGTCACGTGAATCTCACATGAGGTTTCTGTCATTCCGATCCATCGTTTACTCACCGTCCATCTCTTGTAGCCCTAAGCTTAATAGTCTTTTTTGTTTTGTACATCATGGACGCTCGTCTCCGCCGCGTGAATAAAGAAATTTCTGGTAGGAATTAATTGTCATTGACGTAATATTGCCTCACTCACGGTCTCACCCCTGGTCAGACTGCAAGAACGATAAATCTTCAAACATCAAAATCGACCTAATAGATTCATCACCGTTTCACCTGAATGGATCTTTCCCAGGTCCTCAGGACACACCATACGAAGGTGGTCACTTTGAGGTGGTGCGCATCGTTGATGTTTTGTCTAGCATAATCAGAATTCTTAATCCGCGTAATAGGATATCGTCATCCCCGACTCATATCCGTTTCAACCTGTCAAGATGAAATTCATCACGAAGGTGTATCACCCAAACATATCATCAGCATCCGGAGCTATCTGTCTTGACATCCTCAAAGACGCATGGTCTCCTGTTCTAACACTCAAATCAACACTGATCTCGCTCCAATCGCTGCTGTGTTCTCCTGAGCCCAATGATCCGCAAGATGCCGAGGTTGCGAAGCACTACACCACCAGCAAGCGAAGCTTCGATGAAACAGCAAGGTACTGGACACAGATATATGCCGGAGGGCCTTTGGTCAAGAAGATGGAAGTGAAGGAACCACAGAGAGATGAGATCGCAATAGCGGGTCTAGAAAAAGCCCATGTAGATCAGTTCGAGAGTCTTGGCTTTGAGCGCTCGAACGTCGTATGTCTTAAAAAAGTTGTTTTTCATACTATTCATGACACCGCTGATGACCTGACCCAGATCGACGCTCTTCGGAGATTGAATTACCGTGGCGCGAACGTTGCCAACATTTCGGAAGATAGGATTGTAGAAGAGCTTTTGAAATGACATCAATGGACATACCCGGGTACCCTACACGTGGTTTCTGGTGTTGATTCTTGTATTTTTTCGTTGTGAATGTCATCCGTTACTTGATTTTGTGTTTCCAGTATTCATGAGGTGGATACACTCGGACCGACTTGTGAAGTTTGGAAATGCGGTTACTGTAATCCCCATGGCCAGCCTCGTGGGTCTGTTTATAGGCATGCTGACTTGTCGGTCCATTCCGAGTGTGCAGGGATGATACTATCATCCTCGATATGATCGATATCTCGCCATTTCCCTGTGAAAGGTGTCCGAGTCGCCGATCCATAGCGACGTCATGATGATCACATCTTCTTCGATTTCGACGAACAGCCTTCGGACTTTGGTTGATTGTGGGCTCATATCAGCGTACAGCATTACCGTAAAACAATAATCCTTACCGAGGACTGCCCCCGGACGACGCCCAAGAACTCGCGATGGTTGATCTTATTGAATTCCCGCAGCCTGGTATTCCACATGGTACGGCTCATTCTTGGGGCGCCAGGGTCAGACTGATGCTTTTAAGTTGCATTTCCACATGACCACTGTCTACCATATCGTAATTCCATAACGTTAGGGCTCGGCTCCCGCGTTGTCCACCTCCAGACAGGGTCACAAATATCCTTCCCAGAGTCATATCCATATCCCCTCTTATTCTTGGATCCTGAGGTCCTTGTATATCTCGTTGAAACTACCGCCCATCGCGGACAGGGTTCTTCCGAGGCAGGATACAATCGAAATTTGACGCGGCGAGAAGTTCTTCTCAGAGAATGGAAGATCACTAGCACTAGTGTTGACAAACTCTTGAATCTAAGGCTATTTTAGAACAGGATCATACCAAATACTTGAATCAGAAGAATCAGAGGAAATGACTAGATACGACAAGGGGGATCAGGGCGCCGCCCATTGGAGCCTCCCTGAGCTTCTATACTCCTCATCTTGATCTTACGACAGAATAATGGATATAAGTGATACGTGGCAAGCCGAGGGCCTCCGAGGTCTACAGCACCGATTGGCATAGAGGCTGCCCGTATCGGGAATAATATGAGGTGGAGAGAATAAAAAAGCCTAAAGGCTCGGAGGTAATATGCACATATGTATATGTACTCCGATGATTACTTGGTATTCGTTAGATCTGAGCTCTTGTTGGAAAATGAAGAGGCATGGTAGAAAAAATATTAACCTTTGTACCAAGTTGCCAATGGGTTGAATAAGGTTGCGTACGCACGATGGGTCGTGCACAACGGTAGACCAGAAAAATATTACGACAATCGGTGAACATGAAATGCGAAGGAGAGCGTGACCTCCGGTCTACTGTATTGGCTATGAACCAAATCCATGCGTGACAAATTAGAACGAAGATGACACCCATAAGATTAGGACTCATAGAACACAATAGAACCGGAGGGGCACAGCAAACCGTCGCACTCGTAGCAAGCACCAGTTGCCAACGAACACATGAACAGGTAAGAAACGGGGGGGATGGAATAGCATTACTCCAGCATCAGAAGTTCTTATATATGCCAAAATATAACAGCTTGATATCTGGTGGGCGCAGTGTTTATACTTGCGTTCCTCCCATCGTCACGAACAATTATTTTACACAAGACACAATTATCAGCTGACAACTCTCTGACGCTCTGTCGGAAAGATCGAGATTGCACTGACGTATAAGGAAAAAAAACGGCAGGATAGATATCAGCTCGTCGACAATCTGAGTTTGTGATATTAAGTGGGAGTGCCTTAGCAGCACAGCCGACAGCCACGCTGACACCCGTTTATCGCGAATACAAAAGCCGCACGTCGTTATAAGGCAAAAGAAAACTCAGGGCCACTGCTGACACTAGTTCTCTTTTGTTTATTTTGATCCGAACTACCAACCTGGTATTAGTATCCCCGTGTCCGGCCTAGATGATGCATAGACGAAGAATGGTCGATCCTTTTATAAGAAAGTCACACATATCCGATACCGACATTGTATGAGAGTAGCCCTGGTTTGCCACTACAATTACATGCATTGATCAACTTGACTGCTGCTGCGGTATTGCATGAGATAGTCGATCAGACACCTCATGGCAACGGCGAATACTTACTTGGGTTGAACACGTTGTTCGCCGAATGTAGCACCTTCAGAGCTAGAATCTGCAGGGTCATGCCGAAAATAGTCAGGCATAGTGACCATTATCACAGCACTTACCACAGGTAGGAGCACGCACGAATTACAGACGCAGTATACCTGAAAATTGGGGTGGCTCTCCGACGCAATTCGCCTTGTCTATGAAAGCTTAATAATCCGCCAGGTCGCCTCAGGAAAGAAGAGATATTTTCTAACGCGCAGAAGCTATAGAAGCACCTGGAGGAGCCACGTGGAGCTTTTCAATATCTTTCCTCCTCTAGGCTGTGAAGTCATTGGGTGAGCCAAGCGGCCGGCGCAAATGAGGTAAGATCTCTCCACATTATATGGCGGAGCTAACCAGAATGTCAAGTTTGATCCGGTATACGGGATGATCATGTAGAGGGAAGCTTGCGTCTGTGATGTGCCTCTGTTTGTCACGAAAAGTCATGTATACATAATGCAGACAAGGAGCGCAATGTGCCAGAAGGCAGTTAACGCGGACACAAACATTCTGACAATGGATTTTCACGTGAGTTCATGACCTACATATCGGTGCAGAGAATACGGCGTACCAAATCTACCAAATCATGCTTATCATTTAGTCACGGCCCGGCGTTGTCGCACATCTAAATGGCGTTACACGCACTAGTCTTGCAAGTATCTGTGTCCAAGGACATCTTCATCCGGATATACTTCACATCTCCCTTGAAGAATGTGTCACCAAACTCGATCATTCCACGTTTCTTATACCAGGCACTGCTCGATGTCCGGGCATCACACCAAATGGTGCTTGCACCTAGCGTCGATCGAGCTGCTTCAGCCGCATGTTGGAGCAATTGGGTTCCTACGCCTTGATTCTGGTGCATCAGATCGCAGGCAAATTTACGAAAGCGCGCAGACTTTCTCTGGGAATGGCTATCATTCCCACATATCACAAGGTAATGTCCCGGCAAGGGTTCGTCGAATAACGAGATGACGGCAATAGGTTTTTCGCGCTGTGGCACGAATGCTCCAAAATGAAGACCATTGTCATCTTCAGCGAGACGAACATCTGCGATTGAAAGACTGGGCCACAAAACCGACTGACGGAGTTCCAGGGTAGCGTTCACGTCTATGGGAGTGATACGGAGAACCAAATTCGGCTTTACTGAGGCTCAATAGATGAGACCCTGCTTCCCATGACAAACCCTAAAGATTCACCTTCACTTTCTGTTTGGCCGGACATGCCAGAGAGTGACCCAGTACAATGAGGAATGTGTTAATTACGTGAGGTTGGTTGTGTTCTCATCATTTGTCGAGTCGCTGGCTGACAAATCCCAACCATTACTGTTTGAGCCGACCTCGAGATACACTGACACAACCACTTAAACTCAACTTTCTAACGTACGTGGTTCTGATACCACTAGTACTAGTAATAGTAGGAAACTTTAAAAAAGCTCTCGTGTTTGCGATAAGGTAAGCTACGAAATTACAACTTGACCGCCGATTTGAAGCTTGTAAGCAGCCTAGTGCCCGGTCTGCCCATTGGAGGAAGATTTAAGTTTCATTAAGTCGACGTGCCTTCAGGGATTTGCTGCTTTAGTATTGCGAATATCAACCCCAAACCTAGTGTTACTGTCGAGCTGAACTCGGCTCGTTTCCAAAGTGACTAAATATCATTTCAAACTCGAACCTGAATCGAGTTCGTATAGTTCACATCCGTACACGAGCTCAGTTCTAGCTAAGGCTGGTAGGTTGTAGACGCCGCCACGAGCCCCTCTACTCGCGAGAGGGAGATTGATCGTAATTAGCTGCCTCCACTCCGAATCAGCGCTTTAGTATTATCCCTGGCTTCTCATTGGCTAGATCACCGGGCCGCATCAATCCCGCCCGAGTGGGCACAATTCGTCAAGTACAACTCGTAAGTGTCGAATTACCACCTCGGCTCGACTCATTCACCTCGCAGCAACACACTCAAAATAATCATATATATCTTACGTGCTTGACCATGTAATGTGTTCGATCATGCAAGTTCGCACCCCAAGCGTTATGTGTTCTCTCAGAAGGTGTTTTCTTTATCGAATGCACATGTTATAACTTGAGACTAACTCGAGTTCCGCCCAGATCACTTTGAAGGTGGAGGAAGTTGGCAAAAATTGCAATCAGAGTTTACCTTCGAACACTTCGTTGATAAAATTATTTTCCGCGGTCGTTGCATCCAAGCCTAAACAGCGCTGCAATATGTTTCATTGTCTCTTGACATGATGGCATAGCTCCTGCATGCATGCAGGGTTCATTAGCTTCCTTCCATTTTTTTCTCGGCGCACGTATGCATCGTTTTGCTCCCTATCCTAAGTTCCGTGCATCCTTGGACAACCATCTGCCGCAGAAACTGCACACAACAAGGTGGTGTACCTTTATTCAAATTAAGATGGGCCTCCAACCACAATGTATCTTTCACCTTTATGGTTTGAAACACGAGAAGCTTCCATAAATGCAGGCACACGCAGCAAGTGCGGCGTAATCATTGTGTAGTGATGGTGTTCATAATGGTTCATTGCAATGTAGGCACCTTCGCCATGGTACGCGAGAAGCCTTCATCCGTCAAATCGGGTTTCTTCTCCCGCACGGAAGTCCTGCCACACAGATTGTGAAGTATGCCAAACGACTCAATATCTCTGCGGCTGTTCTAATACTCTTTTATCCATTTATGTACATACTTGAAACCGTGCAATGTGCAGCTTGAAAGCTCGGAACCACTTTTTTGGCTCCGTGATGATAAGTGCTTGTACGAAATCCCGACTGGCCTCATGTCGCACCTTCGACGCTACCAAATCGGCTCCACCAACAGATGAATTGGAATTGCACTTTCTTTCTCTAATTGGCAGTCTGCCTGAGGAATATCCCCCGGTAACTCACCTGAAACGTTCACAGGGGATTCAACATCACATCCGAGTTCAGCCTTGATTTGCATTTCCATCCACGATTAAAGTCGGTCTCAAAATTTTTATCCATGCTAAATAATTCCTATTGACGGTGATCATACACTCCAACAAGGTTATACTCGGTATCTATGATGTATCATGCGGACTCCAGACCTTCACCATTTTGTATCGGTTCTTCCATCTGCGCCTCTGGATCGCCTTCCACTTTTTCTGCCTCGCTAATTTGTGCTTTCTCCTTCTCCAGGACAACACTTCTGCGTGCCTCGAGTCCCCCCTCATAACCAAACCAACGTTTTCGAGGACAATGTGGACCCCGGAGCAATAAAATTACAATTTGGAAGCCTTGTAGTGCCAGCATCATTGCCGAACATGCTCTCCATCCGTGTTCCACGAAAACTTGGGCGCCAATGACGTTCCCATCACCTGCCCAACGAATAGCTGGGATGTCTTGCTTAGCAACACTCCGATTGATAGTTCACTGCGGAACTCACTGATAGAATGAGAATGGCGTTTAGGCGTGCACGAGCTTCGGAAGACATGCTGTGTGTGATTACTGTGAGTCAGCAGCGGTTTCCTGCGCGTCAAAACAAAATTATTGACCTCAGGACCCGAGTAGTCATGGACACTTGCTGGGACTGACGCGCGACATCGAGCCCGAAGCATGCGATGACGACAGCTGCAACATTAATGCCACCTGCTGCAGTCTGCACAGCTTGGAAAACCACGAGCAAGACAGTGGCTATCAAGGTTGCATACCAAGGAACCAGCTTATCAATGAGGCGTCCTGCAAAAGGCCCAACGAGCACGCCTAGCATGCCAACCAGACCGAAGAGACCAATTATGAGACTGAAATGGTCTTAATTTTGGGCAGTAAAAAGTCAAAAGATATGTGCGTACGTGGAGTAGTAATAAGGTGGACCTCCGAGAAGGAAGGTGAGAGTGACCCAATAACCGGAAAAACATGCGCTGGATGCAATATTTATGATGGACACCTGTATCACAAGTGGCTCCGTTACCGCATACTTGGCCATCGACCACAGGATTCGGAAGTAGTTCAAGTCACGGTTTTTGGATGGATAGTCAGGAAGGATCAGGTAGGCGCCGATGATAACGAGTACTTGGACACCAATTGACATATAGTAGACTGCACGCCAGCTTGTAAAATTGCCTATTACACCAGCCAAGACACGAGCGATCAGGACGCCTAGCATGAGACCTGAGAGTACCACAGACAATGCAGACGCTCTGCGTTCAGGTGGGGCTAGATCTGCAGCCAAAGGCATCAAGATCTGGGGAGTGACACTTGCAACGCCAACCAAGAAGGTCAAGGCCTCGAAGACCTGCAAACTATTGGTCACGGCCAAACCTATCGTGAGACCAGTAGATACCACGACCAACAGTATCACCAGTTGTCTGAGTCGAACAAGGTCGCCGAGGGGGGATATCAAAACTAATCCTGCTAAATACCTGAACCACGATAATAAGTCGTGAAAGTTCCATCGGAAAACGATAAGTTTATTTACCCTGCTTGAACGAGTGTTGGGATACTATTGATAACCAAATCACGCTTACTATTAGCCCAATTCGTTGAAACGGACGAAATAACATACCGTGAAACCTCTTCATATGATACATCGAATGATTTCGAAAACTCGACTATATACGGATTTCACGATCAGCAATATGCGCAGCCAATAACTCTTCGCAACATACTCAACAGCGGTTGACAATAATACAAGTTAGCGGCAGCTGTCTTGCTATTAGCGTCCATTCCCCATCCACTAAGAAATTCATACTGAATGTGGCAGCAAATCCAAAGGAAGCATTGAGCAAGAGGCCAAAGTAAAATGGTTTGGCGGGATTGTATTGGAGCCGGCGTGGGATTGGCAGAAAACCAAAATCCTTTGTGGGCCAACTCTCTTCTGCGGCTGCTACACTTTCAGTACTCGCTTCGGAGTGCGCCCCTGTCTTCTCAGTCACAGTGTTGGAGGGAGACATTAAGGACTAGAGTGAGTCGTAGCGACGGTTAGGAACAGCGCTAAGGCAGGCTACGACAGGGACTGCGATAAGGATGAATATACACAAGATGCACTGCGAGTGAAACCGGTGCCTAAGTCATATGATGTGCAGGGAAAGTGCGTTTAGGAAACACAGAAAAAGTAAATAACGAAGCTACGCACTCGAATGTGGGGCACAAAACCAGAGCAGCCGAGAATTAATGAGAGAAGGTACATGGCAGGCCTCCGTTAACGTCCTTATAAATGGTTAGTATGACTCAATAAACCTGTCGGAAATGCTGTCAAAAGTCGAACAGATATTTCCGTCGTAGTTTGACTCATCAGCCTCAGTCAGCAAGAAGTAATTATGCAGCGGCCAGCGCTAAGCGGTTCCTCTCACGAATTTACATTCGACACTGAGTACGAACCAAGAATATTACAACAAATTGTTAAAACCCACCAAACTAGCAGTGCCAAAACTCTATTTATGCACTATTACGCTGTACCAAGCACTACCAACGAATCCTGATATCGGAGCCCTAACTCGGAGGCCTGATTCGGAACCCTGCAAGTGCCAGTGAGAGTGAAAATGCCACAATTATTCTTCTCATGTACCCAACTTTCAAGAATTGTACTTAGTGTGTCGGTTTGCGAAATATAAACCTTCGCGATTGGATTCCCACTATTACACTTCACCAAGCACTGAGTACTGAGTACCGAGGCCTGAGGCCTCGATGCCTGAGATCTGAGATTTCAAGTGCTTGGAAATGGCATTTTTCTCATGTACTTCAACTTTCGATATTTGAATACGGTATACCGGTGCTTATATTTAGTGTGCTTCAAATTTGGAGACTTACTGAGCAAGAATGATATTCAACTCTTTTCACTGCATACCGCAGATCTAGCGACCCCACAATTTCCTGGGATGTAGTACCTAGCTGGAAGTATGTCCGTGGCCTGTTAAGTCCTTGTAAAACAGTCTTCAAGTCTTGTTATCAATTATCAGGTGTATAATTATAACAAGGACACGCCTTCGGACGACATACTGTGATACTTGTACAGTAGCAAGACAGGAGATACAATATTTGTACAAAAACTCTTCGCGTTCTCACTCATGTCATAACGAAAAGTTGATGCAGTGAATAGCTTTCGAATGCATTGAAAACTGACGACATAGTGCAGTTTCGCTCACCCAGGTTTCATTGAATGGCACAAATGCAGTTTTGTTTGAGATCTAGGCGATGAGGAGGTACGCCGAGATCGGTCAAGTGAGATTCTCTTTGTCAATACGATCTACGAAAACTGTGAATTGTGGGACCCCATGGCCCGGATTGCCGTGTCGAGACTCATTATGCGAATGGTATGCTATATAGTGAATAAAAGAGCTAGAAAGAACGGTGAACACAACACAGAAGACGCCATAACAGTAGTGTACAGATATGTGATACGATGGCCGCGATGGCGTAGAACCAAACAACACAGCATGACGCGGTGGACAGAAATTTGCGGAACGCCGCCGGCATTTTGAGCTTCATGTGGATACGTAAGTGCAGGTGTGGCGAGCGGCCTCCGCGACTGGATATCGGATTCCGAGTCGAACGCACTGCTGATCCACATGCATCATCATAGGACCGATCCACATCGCGTGACCGACTCCGTACAAAGCTTTTCAGCGAGGAATAGTGATAGTACCCAGTAGTGAATGAATAAATTTCTATGACGAATTTACCATTGTATGAAGTTGGTGATAATGCATGATCATTACCGACGTAGTTAGACGGACTTTTGCGGACTTTTAAATCACTGCCAATC
The DNA here is from genome assembly GCA_016800925.1 of Suillus spraguei. Lineage (NCBI taxonomy): Eukaryota > Fungi > Basidiomycota > Agaricomycetes > Boletales > Suillaceae > Suillus > Suillus spraguei. The sequence continues at coordinate 93,526 of JABCPU010000096.1, read as the reverse complement.
TTAACGTTGTATGCATTTGACAGTGTACACCCATTCCGTATGGACCGGCGCGCGACGCATTTCGGCTTCCACCTCCCAACAGTCAAGTTTCGCTTGATGCGTTGAGGATAACGCCAAGGGGACACACCAAGTTATTTTTAAAACTCTGCTCACACACACAGCAAAACAAATATTGGAGTCCTTTGCTTTCGTTTAAGAGGTACTTGACGTGGAGCCGTCGTGGTCCCACTTCCATGCTTAGGGAAGTTCTTTGTCTGGCGTACTTGGGGCAGACGAGTAGGAGTGATGTACCGTCTCCTCGTGTAACTGACATTCCTGGCAGGTTGCTGACGGTGCTCTTGCTATGCAGTGGAGGTGTGCATGATCAGATCGATCAAGTGTTGCATGTTGCAACCTCTAACTTGCTAGCAGTATATAATATGAAGTTTGGGTTCGAGATATTTTCGGACTAACGGAGCTTCTCAGCGCCTCCTTTGGCGTCCCCCTCCTTGCTGCTCACTACAACCAGGTGATCGCATCCTGCATTCTCAGGGTTATCACCCGCGTTTAGTTGGGACTGCTGGGACGGCAATGTCTTCCGGAACCCAAACCCGCCTTCATAGCCGAACCAGCGATTCCTAGGACAATGGGGACCTCTCAGGAAAAGCACAGCGAGCTGGAAGGCAAACATGGCCATGAACAGGGCAGAATCTGCACGCCAGCCGTATCTAACAAAAACGTCAGTCCCGACGGACGTCCCTGTAACCTGACCCAAAAAAACCTGCGACAGTCCGTTGACTCATCAGACTGATTCGTAACAGAAAACTTGAATCAACGCACTGATATGATCGTCAGTGCGTTCAAACGCGAGCGCGCAGTGTCGGAAATGCTGGTTTATTGTTGATCAGTATGGCAAAATTGCAAAACATATGATATTGTACCTGAACATTAATGTAGAGAGTGATATGGATTGAATTTGGCGAAACATGTCTAATCCAAAGCAAGAGATAATGACTGCAGCGATGTTTATACCTCCCGCCCCAGTTTGTACTGCTTGAAATGCCAAAAGAAGTACAATAGAAACCAAAACGGACCACCATGGCACAAGCCGATCGAGCAGACGGCCAAAGAGCGGTACAATAATTACAGCCAGCATTCCAATGAGGCCAAACAATCCGATGACCACACTGACACAACGGCGTCAGTAAGCAAATGATAATAAGACACGGTCACTGACGTAGAGTAGTAATATGGTGGTCCACCGAGTAGGAACGTGAGGGTCACCCACCAATTGGTGTAGCATGCGCTGGCAGCCCAGTTCGTTAACATGATTTGGCCAACAAGAGGTTCGGTGACAATATATTTCGCCATGGAGCGAAACATCCCAAGGTAGGATAAATCACGGTTCTTCACTGGATAGTCCGGAAGCAGCATATATGCACCACCCAGCACAATACTCTGGATGCCAATAGACATACAGTATACAAATCGCCAACTTGTGAAATTGGCCACTATGCCAGACAGTACACGTGCGATGAGTATACCAAGGAGAAAACCTGACTGAACAACTGAGATAGCTGATCCACGACGTGCGGGAGGAGCGAGATCAGCGGCCAGCGGCATGAGAATTTGAGGAGTGACAGTGGTCAACCCAATCAGAAACGAGATTATCTCGAACACCATAAGGTTTTTTGTGATGGCGAGACCTATTGTTAAGGTAGTTGAAAACACAACCAAGAGCATTATCAACTGGCGCCGGCGAAGCATATCACCGAGTGGTGTTATGCATAGGAGGCCAATACCAAACCTTATCCATCGTTAACAGTAGCCATCTGCAAGTATTGTAAAACATTACCCAGCTTGAACTAGTGTTGGTATTCTGTGGGAATGTTAAATTTGCCGATTTTAAATAGACTTTTGCCTATTCACACCTTGCAACCTCGTCGTACGTGACATGGAAAGAAGCCGACAATTGAACTTTGAGACACACGTCAAGACAACAGGTAAAAATCACGAAGCTAACGTACTTAGAATTGGCTGACAATAATATAGGTTGGCAACAACTGCGTCAAAGTTAAACACATATCTATGGACGTCCTGCCAGTGGTGTCATGGCTTACCTAAAGTACTGGCTATGCCAAAAGATACATTGAGCAACATTCCGAAGTGGAAAGGCTTATCAGGGTCATAACGAAGTCGTCTCGGAATAGGAAGGCATAAGAAATCTTTCGAGAATGTCAGATCCGTCTGTGTTGGGACAGTCGACGACGGAGTAGGCTGATTTGCTGCTGAACTGACAATTGTTTCAGCGGGGGAGGTCATGGCTCAGGCAGCAGAGGGGACGTACCGGTATTGTGGAAGACTCAGCCGCCGGTTTATATAAATTTGCCTGTTCGAAAAATACCATAGTACTAGTGTAGATATTTGAGTAACAAACTGTTGTGATGATGGTGACCACCGTGACCAAAGAGGGAGCCGTGACTCAGGGCGGAAGTCCGAATGCCAGAAATAACGTTCACTCATAGTGATGTCAGAGTTATTAGGCGCAGCATGGGACCACTGAAATCCCATGCATGATGTATCATGGGAGAGAAGACACGAAACCGTGATCGACAAATGAATGTATCTTGACAGAACTAGGCCAAACTACTACCGATGTTCACATGCAAGGCGTAAATTCAGAATATTTGTATCGAGAGGCTTCCAGATTTACCTGTGTCAATTAACACTAATTTACCGTGGATTTCGGTGATCATTCCCATTAGCTCCAATCAAAAGAAAGTAGAGACCAGGACGAAAATTTTGACTGCAGTTTTGCAAAAGCAAGCTGCAAAGTTTGTTTGGCGGAGGAGGTTCGCATACAACAAGCACAAACAAATTTTTTCGGTCCGCCATCTCCGGATAGTGTTGCATGGGCAGAAGTCGGTAGCCGGTTTGGCAGAACCGGTCCTGCCTGGCAGAATGTCGAACTACAGGGGATCACAGCAGATAATATTCTAATAACTTCTGGGTAAACTACTCATTGACTGCCTCAAAGCACATAGCTTGTCATTTTCACTGTTCAGGCGGACAAACTGATGGATTAGCATGGTGGCGACAACACCTCTTATCCATCGTTTCCCACGCTGCTAATGTCTCTTCTCGGATATGGATAACACTCAGTCTGTGAAGTGCTTCGAATGACCTGCAGACAGATTTCCTCTGGGCGTTTGGAGTTTCTGAAAGCCCACTCATATCTCTTGTCGTGCGCTGTTCCACTTGTATACCCCTATATTTCTTGGCTAGTTATGCATGTCTCAATCAAACAGGTGAGCCCGATCTTGAAAAGTGATTTCTGGGTCATACTAAGTGCAGTAACGAGAACATTTCTACTTTGGGACCTGATAAAGGAATGGTACATTTGCAAAGCATATCGAGCAATGCTCTGGCCAATTATGAGGGAGTAAACTCTGAAGAAATCTCACCAACGCCGCTTCCACCACGTGCTGTCCCAACATCTTCAACTTCTCTTTGGTCTCACAGTCAAGTCGATCCTTCCTATTTTCTTTGCAACGAACTCGGCGGTCTTTCACTGATCCTTCCTACATTGGTGCTATCTTTGTGAAGATCTGAAGAGGCTCGGACTAGAAACGAGAGAGTGAGAACTCAGTCTTAGTTGGAAAGACTGAGGGAAAAGAATTCTATGGACGCTGAATATTAGAGGATCGTTTGAACTGAGAACGAAAATATGAACGTGGATGAAACGTGTATGATAAGTATGTAATGATAGATAAGAGGAACATATCTTGATAATCTTTGCAACACCCACTTTGTTACGCCCGCTTGCACGATCATTTCAGCGCATATGTCATTCTTATGACGCTTCATCATCATCTCTACCGGCGCACATTACATTATGGTGCGGTTCGCCGCTACTTTTGTCCAAGCGCCACAAGTATAACCCTAACCCTAATATTGTGAACCTAAGGTAGTAGCTACAAAATTTCATAAAAATGTTGCTTCGACAATATGGGACTGGGTCGAAGTTATCCTGCAGAATTGAATATATATGGTGCGGTTCACTAAGAGGTCTTTACTTTTGTCCAAACTTTTTCTCACCCCCAAGTTTCATCCTTTTTTAATCCCTCTTGGGAAAACGTTTCTGGTGTATCGAACAAAACCCCAAGAGCAATTTTTAATTGGCTCAAATTTGGGCAAGATATTTATTGGAGAGCACAAATTGGCGCCGTCAGAGGCTCTATCATGTCATTCTGTAATCTATCTCTATCTTCACCATAAAGGTACAGTGCCTGCAGCGGTTGTTATGCGACCAACTAAATATGGAGACGGAGACATCTTATCGCCTCCTCTCCGATTCTGATATCGTATCACCATGATTGCGCGGCAGGATGACGAAGAGACACATCTTTTACAACGACCAGAGCAACTGACAACAAGGACACCTTTGCCCTGGGATCAATTCTGGATTGTGTTGTTCTTGGAGCTATCAGATCCTCTTAATTCTTATATTCTTGCCCCGTTTATTCCTCAAGTGAGTATATTCCCTTTGCTTGGACTTGAATCTGATTACAATCGGGAATTCTTCAAGCTCGTTAAGGACATTGGAGTAACTCATGGTGACGAATCCCAGGTTGGTCACTATGTCGGCATCCTTGTAAGCTTGTTTTCATCGTTCTTGCACCTTCGTTCCTCCTGATATTCTCCCGAGCAATCATCATACTATACAGTTCATGCGCTGACTGTTTTTCATTGGAGTCGACTATCTGATCACATTGGGCGGAAGCCTGTGATACTGACAGCTTCATTAGCAATTGCTGTTTCGATGCTTTCGTTTGGGCTGTCGAAGACCTTCCTTGGTTTGGTGGTTAGGTTAGCGTGTAGTAGTTGTGACCACCAATTACTGATATTATTGATCAGCCGCGTTGTCTGCGGAGCATTTGATCCGAGCCATAGTATCGCCGGGAACATCGTGATGGACATCACTGACGCAACCAATATGCCCAATGCATACAGTTATATGCCAATTCCGCGGATGATCGCACACATAATTGGGTAGGCATATAGTACATTTACTCTTCACTAAGGTTCACGGCATCTAGGCCACTCATTGGGGGATCGCTCTCCCGACCAGCAGACAAATTTCCAGACATCTTTGGGCAATCAGAACTACTAAAAACGTACCCATATCTCCTGCCATGCTCTATTTCGACAATCGTCGTGTCAGTAGCTTGGCTAGTCACATATTTCGGCCTTAAAGAGGTGATTATTATGTTGAAAATTGTATCTGGATCACACTGAGTGTGGTAACAAGAGCGTTTCTACCAGAACATCGTTTTAGGAGCTGATCAAGGGAGGATTCTTCCGACAGTCATGCACAAAGCTTCGTCAGCCATCGAGCAGTGTTCTAGTTAATCCTGGGGAGGCGAACCCTGAAGAAGTCCATTCAAAGTCGCTTTCGCTGCGCGCCTTGCTAACCCTGAAAGTTTCGACCGTAACAGCAAGTTATGCCACCATGAGTCTGTTTTATGTTTCGTTTAATTCGGTTCTACCTATTTTCTATGCGACATCGATTGAACGTGGCGGTCTTTCCCTCGACCCCTCTCGCATCGGCACCATACTCGCGGCATCAGGTGCCGCACACGTCATATTTCAGTTGGTTTTCTTCACTCGTTTACATGATCACTTCGGTGCAGGAGCTCTTAATACCACTGGCATTAGCTCTGGCATACCCATCGTCATTTTATTTCCAGTGATCAATGCTTTGGCTCGAGCTCATGGGGTGTGCTTGGTAGTGTGGGTGTTTGTTGCCATCCAGACTGTACTGATGGTTAGCCTGACCATGTGCTTCCGTACGTCAATCCAGCACCTTGTTCATTTTACTGAACTGAGGAGAACCCATAGCCTGCTTATCATTATTTGTCAGGGAAGCTACTCCCAATCGCGCCTCGCTCGGAGCAACTAATGGAATTGTCCAGATGTTCAACATGGGAGCAAGGGTCATTGGCCCAGCGTCTGCAGCTTCGATCTTCTCTTATTCAGTGCAGGAAGGGCATGATGCGTGGTTGATATACTACTTCTTGATGGCACTTGCATTTCTCGCAGTAGGTGCTTCTCTATTACTTCCCCGAGATCCTAGTGTATGGGAAGATCAACAATAGTATTATCACGAACGACGACATTGTTTACAGCCATTTCAATGTATCTTCCGGGAATAGAAAATGCAATCATTAAGCAGAGATCTTTCCTTGTTCACAGCTTTACACTGGAAATATCTGGAGCTCTAGTCTCTTGGAGTGCTTTTTTTAAGTGAAGTGATTATGAAGATGGAGACGTAACCTACTTACAAAAACCTTAAATAATCTCATGGACGAGGATTTTCACGGACACATCTTTAAAATTGAGATACCAGAGTTTAGAGAGCCTCATAAGCACTAAATTCTGACATGGAAAAAAGGTACGTTGTTTTCCCAAGGTATGCGACAGAATGTCGATGAATGTATCGAAGCCATTGGGTAACCGTTCTCTTTATTTGATATGGCCAGTAGACTGGATCGTGCATGTTCCAGCCACTGTAACGTAGTTTGTATCATGACAGTGAATCGGGGTGGCAATGAGACGTACAAAATCACGCTACAAAATCCAAACCCTTTTGAGGCAGCGGCGCCTAGAAACTCATCTTTGGACCGCGGGTAATAAATCAAATGGTGACGAGGACGGACTTAGCAAGGAGCATATCATGAACTTTCTTCTGAGGACGGCGGCATCCACTTGGGATGGAAATCAGCATTCGACTGATTCAACTTGAAGGGTCAGAAGGCAGGGAATACACCTGTAGGATAATAAATAAGTACTGTTGTGAACATCTAGTTATCGCAATTTGCAATCACAACCGACATGCAACTTTGACCTTGGCATCATCATCGCTATTGAAGTAGCTGTCGCATCATTGATTGCTCTTGGAGCTCCTGGAGTGGCAGTCGTAGTCGCCATATCTCAAGTGGTTGAAAGGATTGATCGTTCCGAGATTCTATTGCTCGAAGTAAACTTGCTGGACGAGAGTGAGCCCTTGGTGGCCGCCGAGTCTGGTAAGGACGAAAAATATTTTTTTACCCAATGCGGACGGTTTGAACTTGAACTTCGTGCTCATCATGGAGGAAACACCATACACTTACCGACAAACACTCAAAATACCCGCACCGATCTCATGTCTAGCAGAGGGACCGTCTAATCATTTCTTTGCAGGCTCAGGTTCGGTCTTTCATCAAATCTCATGCTGATGGGTCATATCATGACTTCCTCTGTGCATACTACAGATGACGGATCCGTTCGCATATATAATCAAGAGACTTTGAAGATCGTGAAGGCTATCAGAGGTTTAGAAGAAGTATCGTCTGTTGTATGCATGGCGCACAATGCAGGTGGCCTCGGGGACGTGTGGGTTGCATCCAATCGTCACGTACGTCTCAACAAGCCAAGATGCTGCATGTGGCTGACAAACCTGTTTTCAACTTATGCAGGCTCTACGTTTTTCTATGGACACTGAAAAGATGATCCTTGCGAAGGCTGACGCGACCTTGACGTTGGAACTTGGTGTCGACAAAGACGATATGCTGAACGAGGTAGAAGGCGTAACAGCGTTCTTCATATTTCCGACTGATCATGACCAGCCAGCTCTCGCTCAACCAAAAAAACAGCCAACTAGCGTTTTGTCTGGACTCTGGTACAGTCGGTGTCGTTGATCTTTCTACCAAGCAAGTATCGCGCATGAAAACAAGTCATGATAATGTTTGTATCTTTCATGTTCCAGGTGCATACCTTGTTCATAGTGATGCAGATATGTGGAACGGTGAAGTTCATTCCCGATCGTCCGAGTGAACTTGTCAGTGGTGGATACGACTCTAGGTTGCTGCATCACGATTTTCACCAAAGGACTATATTGTCGCGATTCGATTTAGGTAGCTTGACTTTTGGTGGATTTGGCTATCACTCATTTTTTAATATTTACCGTGTCAGGGACGGCTCCTCTGACCGAGTCTTCAGGTGTTTCAATGTCTCCGCCATTTATATTGTCGTCTGCCGTATCACCATCTGGCATCTTGGCCGCGGGAACCGCCGACGGACGGGTATGGATTGGCACCGGCGGAGAGAAAATGTCAGGAGTCTCATATGGCGCATCTGTCAAAAAGAAACGTCGGAAGTGGGAAGGATTGAAGCAAGATGAAGCCTTCGCGACGGATGTCGGGCATGGCCCTATCACCGCTCTGTATGTTTTTATTACTGTTGCACTGTGACAACTAAACTGAGACCCTAGTAGGACATTCATTGGGCCTCGCACACTTTTCATATCCACATTGATGGGGAAAGTCTCCCTCCACGAAATTAGTGGCCCAACTGCAGATGGAAAATTGGATATATCTCAAAAGTGGACGAATGCAACAACCAATGTAAATAAGGTTAATACGATCATTGCCACAGGAAGCTTGATTATTATTGGTGGGTTGAATGAGAGGGGAGGAGGCGTGATAGAGGTTTGGGAAAAGGGGTCAAAGTCGGGTGATGTATGAATACTTTATTAAGTCGCATTTGGACCGCTGTCACACGCAAAGGGTTAGGTTTACGTGTATCATAGTGCCGCACTACGAGTCTGTCCATGGATACTGATCTCAAAAATTCCAGCTTCGTCTGGGTCACTGGTATGTTCCGATTAGGCTGGGCCGAGCGTTACTAGCTGGGGCGGCACACAACGTGCATGTAGGTGGAACCGCTCGGGAGCGGGACACCTGCTTACCAAATCTAAACATGACAATGACAGTAGTAGCTATCAAGCGAGATATGCAACGAAGAATCCTGCTAATACGGCACCAATTCATTGAAGGGGGGAACCACGGCGCGTAGACCGACAATATAAAATCGGATTCAAAAGGGAGTGGCAGTTGGGTCTGAAGAAAGTTGAAGGTGCGAGTGAGGGGGTACTCGAAGTACAATGAACTGGTGAAGTCGCTTAGCTGGACTCCTGGAACATGACCAGGCACCATTACAATATTATAAAATTATGGTTACAACGCCTGTAGCAGAAGATATCAAAAGTCCGGAAACAAAAATGGACCCCTGGAATCCAGAAAATTTAGATAGGATCTGAAAAATTGAGTCGATGAGATTTGTCAAAATGTAGCGCACCTGCCACTGGTTGTCCTTGACCATGTGTATCTCTGCATGACACCTGCATTTAGCATTCTATACAACAGAAATTACTCACGTATCTAGTAGCCGAGTCGATGGCGTGTCACCGACGAAGTGCTGTAGTATAGCGACTGGAGAATAGGGTGCAAAGAATTTGCGAATGTTACATAAAGTGTTGGTCATGTGATGATGTCATAGTACCAAATACCATCTCCGCTGAAGACCAAGTGCCCGTACGTGATCATGCAATGCACTTTTCACTTCAGCCCAAAACGAATATGAATGGATGATATTACATATAGAATGCACCGTATGCATGTTTCTAACACGCAAACTTGAGTACCAAAGCAACCCACATTCTCACTTAAACACTCTAACCGCCCCTTAGGCCTCAGGGTTAATACACTGTGAGTATCGTTCGTGGTTACTCTTGAACATCATGTTACGATGCTGCATTTGTACGAAATGCAGAAGTAGTAGCATCGCGCGAGGCACAAAGTGATCTCCGTCGACACCCCCAATTTTGTTTATGGCACCTTTTCACTTTAAGACAAAAGGTGATCATTGCGTCTACAAGGCGTCTAACCCGAGTCCGCAGAAAATGCCGTGATCATGAGTTACGTTGGAAAACCAGAAAGGAGAAACTGAGAAGATATGATTGAAACCGATGCAATGTGTAAAATTTCGAACCTTATGCAGTAGTTACGCTAGAGCCAAGCACTAATCGTTTGACATGTTTCCATTTTCTCTACGTAGACAAGGAAACGAGGATCAGCTGAGATGATCGAAAGATATTTGCAAAGCGACTCACTGCGACAGCATCACTCTGGACGCGGGGTGCCATTTCCATCATAGCCTGAGTTTTTAGCCCAAGAACCGCACTCAGCGAACTTTAGGAGCGAGTCTGGCCTCAGCGAGGCGTCGTAGGCCCTAGGGCCATCGTCCAAACTGAACCGCGGATGCAGCCGCGGCGTTCCTAGATTCCGGACTACACAGATAAAAATTTTATTCCATGTGCGTAGCAAGTGCGCTGCAGGCCCAACTGAGGAACTAGAACGGCCTATGTTTCCATGTCTTCAGATGTGCATGTTGAATAGTTTGATTTCGATCGAGAACTTTGACCAAATTTTTGAACGTTGACGACGCATGGTCTTTTCGCGGAGATGAGTGCAGGTAGCATATGGTCCTAGCAGAACGTTGAAGATTTGGCCGAGGGTCTCCAAGGGAATAATCCATGATTATTCTTACCTTTTGAGATGACCAAAAACGGACAGTGATTTCGTTTTAGCCCCATTTACGGTTTGTATAAGAACAAAAGAAGTTTAGTGGGCAGTGGATGGTCCACCACTGTATATCAAGATTTCAGACGCCCACTATTTTTCATCTTTCTTTCTCCCATATCGTTGTCTTTCCTTCCTGCCAGTCCATCATAGTACGCGTTGCACGCGAATTTGCATTCTCTACACACCACTCTCTTTCCTGTCGATCCTTTCAAAGTTTCAGCAATGACTCTAAAATTGCTTGCGCTATCGTCTCTCGCTCTGCTAGCTAACGCGCATATGGCCGCGTTCCATAAGGCAATGTATTGCTTTAATGTCAGTCTAGCACTCCATGTCGCGCGGTTCAACTCACTGGATAGTGTTCTGTCTCTAGGGCACTGCGCAGGGCCAGGTCAATTATAACAATGACGACCCAGTCAGCCCCCTGTGGATGCTGACGCAGAGTGACTACTGGTTTCATCATTTCAATCAGGTGTGTTCATATTTTTTGGACCATGAGTTCGTGCTTACATTTTTAGTGTGACGAATTTCCCCCTGCGCCAGGAGACTTCCTTGAACTGTGTGTTTTGCGTTCTGTTCTAATCGTGTCAAACTCACTGCCTGTACCAGACCCGCCGGAGGTTCCTTTACTGTCGAAATTGCCGCTAACCGTGGGGTAACGTCCCTGTCCTTTAATGGACAGTTCGCAACCGAGTGGGGTGATGGTAAAAACCACCCTGATGGCTACTCCATCACAAATTTGGCCGGCGCACCTCTTTCTGATAGTGATTGCATAGGTTCTCCTAACAGTGAGTACGTATCAAGTATGATCGAACAGTCGCGCTGACAATGGGTAGTGCATACACAGAACCAGTCTATGGCTGCTGGGACTGCATTCGCAATCTCTTACCAAGTTTGTTCCTGTTTATTGTCTGATTGACCACAAAGCTTATTAATTAATCAGTCGGATATCAGCCAGGTTACGATGGATAACCTCGCCGTGTTTACCGTCCGCTATAAGTGCGTTCATATCCCATGACCCTGCGAATTCCCCTGACCTTCATTATAGCACCCCTTGGAAACGTGTTACAAGTTACGATGTTCCCAAGGACATGCCTGCTTGTCCTGAAGATGGTTGCACGTGTGCTGTAAGTTATTAATGGTTGCTTTCCCTGACAAGGCTAACTTTCATTTATCTTTAACAGTGGGTTTGGGTTCGTTGTTTCTCGGTTGCGTTCATTTCCGCCAACTAACAATATCTTCTAGATCCCGAATGGGTGCGGCGAGCCTAACATCTACATGCAGGGATTCAAGTGCATGGTCACTAACGCTACCTCTACTACCCCTATTGCCACCCCAAAGCCTCCCGTCTGGTGCCAGGAGGACCAGAGCGAATGTACTCAGGGTGCCAAGCAAATCTTGATCTGGAATCAGGCTGAGGGAAACAACATCAAGGTTAACGGCACTGACCAGAGTGGCCATTCCAAGAGCCCGGCGTACAATAGCAATTGCGGGTTCCAGGACGGTGAGGGTTTCCATGTTTTGGTTGTCATTGGAGACGTTGTATCTGATACATCACTACAGGAGCACAGAATGATATCTTTGGTACATCGTCCTCTGCTGCCACAGTGGCTGCAGCGCTTGCTTCACCCTCATCTGTTGTTTCATCATCTTCGTCAATTGTTTCATCACCGTCACCAGTAGTTGCATCACCGTCACCATATGTTGCGCCGCCCTCATCCGTTGCGCCGCCCTCATCGGCTGTTGCATCACCGTCACCATCTGTTACACCGCACTCGTCAGCTGTTCGATCGGCCTTACCATCTGTTACACCGCACTCATCAGCTGTTCGATCGGCCTCACCATCTTTTGCACCGCCCTTATCTGTTGGATCACCCTCACCACCTGCTTCATCACTCTCACCACCCGCTTCATCATACTTACCACCTGCTTCATCCCCTGCCTCACCACCCGCTTCACCACCTGCTTCATCACCCATAGTCTCTTCCAGTGCCGCAGCTGCATCATGCAAGACTGCTACTAGCACAGTGTTGATCACATCTACGGTTCAGCCTCCCGTGGTTGCAACCACTCCTACACCAAGTGATCGCACAGCCTCACAATCGGCCAACAATCTGGTAGCCACTACTGTGTCGAGCGCGTCGAGCGCCACCGGGACATGCCGCAAACGGATGGTTCACAAGCCTGTCCGTCGTCGGTTTCTTTTCAAGTAGTTGATCTACCCTGCTGTCCTGTCAATCAGGATTGCAACACGACATCTCTTATTGTTGAGCGGGCTCGACTATCTTTGTTAGCTCGTCTGTAGATTGGGAGCTTCGCATTTCATCGATTTTGTTCTTCTGTTATCATATTTTTATGGTTGGGAATTGCTTATGTCCCGCATGTTACCATCTTGGCATTGGCGCTCATTGTATGAGGTTCAATGTTTTTTACCCTGCATACGTCTACTAGATACCAGATACTAGATACTGCATGCTCAATGTTCACGTACTACCGGAAGACAACAATTTTGTGTGAATGCTATACCCTGTTTTCCTGCTAGGCGGTAAATAATACCGCTCACGTGTCAAGCTCCCGGTCTCCGACTCAGATATGCATGTGCTTCACGTCCTAGCGTGCTCGGTGTTGATGTAGGCTTTTCGGAGTCCACCATCCAGCGTCCGTTCGGTCTCTTGCTACATCATGTCTATCCCATCCCCTTCAAGCTGTTGTAGGTTTTGGTAACGGATCAATTTATCGCCGGGATCTTTAAGTGGGCCAGATGGGTGTGGCCCACGCAGGCCTAATTTTCGCATTGGACTGGCGTAACACTCCGGCTCCCAGTAATATCAGTGGTGCTATTGGTCACGATAAGAGCTAGATAGTCTGTGGAGGTTTGGACCACACTGTCGAAGTACGTTGGTTTTTATTTTATTGCGCCACGTTTACTCATGGGGCATCAGGTTTGGGACTTCGCCACATCAAGCACGTTCGTTATATTGCGCATCATCCTACCCTATACCCTACATCCATCATTTCCCATACGCTGAGTACTCTGGCGTCCTGAGTTCCACTCCGAGATTGCACTTGTGTCCAATGAGGACTTGGGCGGAAGGAGTGGCAGGGAACAATTAGTCAGCCCTCGACTACAGTCCGCAACTCCAGCGTTCATTAATACCTCCAGTTCTGTTACCCAAGAGAAGGATCCAAAAGGTAACCGTGTTGATCCTGTAGAGACGTGGAATATAAGACGCGGCAGTCATATCCGTAACTCGCATGCACTTTGGGTTCAGCATGCATCTGGAACGTTTGTTCAAGTTGACATGCGTAGGTCTGTACGCCCTATTGATGCCATTCCGCGCGTGGCGCTCTCTTGTATCGACGGGGATACCAACGGGATATTAGCTTTTGCCTCGGACAGGAGAGCCATCTGGCAAAGCTGCTACTGCGTTTATGTTGTCAGTATGATCTTCAAACACTCGAACAGCTGTGGTGCTTGGAATAAGCTGCTCCATTTGACAAGAGATGGGCTTTAAGTTGGTGTGGAAATCGTGGGTTTCGGTGCACCATGCTTTTTTTTATTTGCTTATGATCCAAAATTTTGATACGTAACACATGAGGTTCTAATCGTCGAGGCATACGTGGCTTACCCTGACAAGGAAGGAAGACGTCCCGGTCATCTTCTGTTTTCTTGAACTAAGACTAAGTCTACCGCAGGCACGGACACCCGAATTTAGTCCGCCTAGCGGCACATTGGACTTTGGTTCCCTGCAATGTTCCGACCAGAAATCTGATAATTGCGGAACCTCTTTTCATCTTCCGAGTCAGGAACCGATACTATGTACAGCTTTCTCTTTCGCAGCGTGATCGACTGCATCGATCATTTTATTTATATTCATATCGATGTAGACTGATGCTAATCCCACTTGAAGCTTGAAATTTCAAGAAGGATTTAGAAGCGAAACTGACTGTCACAATGGCGGGTTATTTTTTTGTGAATGTTTAGAATCGATTCGCCTTCAAGTTTGGGAGTGAGCTCGAAAAAGCTGTCCAAGCAGCGAATTTCACTGCTGTCGTACCGGTACAGGATGGACCGTTATATGATTACATGTAAGAATGCACACATCAAGTAAAATTTGGAGCTTGTTGATTGCCACCACAAAACCTTGGTCCCATCACCTTTTCAATTGCGAAAATAATGAGAATTTGCAGAACTTTGAGAGTACGTGGGTAGACTCTACCATAGACTACGTGTAGAAAATCCGGGAGCATTACTAATTCTTTTCGTGGAAAGTGAGCCGAATCCATAGACAATTCGTAGACTCAACTTGGTTCCAGTAGATCGACCAAACAACTTCAGCGGAGTTCACTGTTGCTCGGCTGTGATCATTGCCTGGAGCTGCGTCTGGCATATATATCGCAACGGCAAGGCAATGTTTTCACCATCTGCCCCCCCACCCCCCACTATGTTACTTGGACCTACACCTGCTACAAGTTAGACTATTAGTACTTCAATGTGCACAATATACAGGACAAGTCCCCATATTGATCGCCATCTCAGTATAAAATTTGTATGTTCACAGTGACTTTTCTTACTAGGTTGTCTCACTGACGTGGTATGACTGATACGGTCCTGTGTACTAAAGCTGACTGCCGCAACTTGAAGCAGGGTACTTAGCGTGGAAGGCCAACAGGAACTGCACATGACGCTACTGCAAGCAGTGTTGTGAGGTGGCGGAGGGTGTAAGGTTCACCGAGTCGCATCCATATCTTCTCCAGTTGCTGCTCAACAGCATATCATACCACCGCTTTCCACCATTGACCCCACATCTACTCAGCTTGACCACCCTCCAGTTACTACTACTCAGTCGCTCCCAGCTGCTTCATAAGTTTATGCCCAGCCGTTAGACCCCAACTATGCACAGAACTATGTATGTTCTTAGCCACCAGCGGACATTGGTGGCTGAACAACCCTTTCAAGCTGACCAAAGTCTGAGTATCATGATCTGCAATATGATTGACGTAGTCCTCTGGTTGAAGGTACAGTCTTTTATATTTATTAGATGGTTTCCTTGGCACTGACTAGTCAACTTGAATAATGCTAGAACAACGACCCTCCCTGCCTGGTGAGGCTTATGTGCGCCACGCCTGGAAAGTTTGTGCCAGGAGACCAGCCACTATTGATGAGATTCGACCTCAGAGACTATATTGCAGTATATTGCAGTGATCAGCATGCCTGGATCGAGCAAGATATCAAGACACCACTTCTCAGTCCCCCCAATTCAACCATCCTTCTGCATTCTATTGATCTCACTGACAATAATATGCTACTCGGATTCGCTGAGAGGGTCTTATCTCTTAGTTGCACCCCTGCGGCTGTCCAGTCTCTGTCAAAACGATCCTTTAGTACCACAGGTATGCATCTCTCACGATCGGATGGGATCACCTCACCATTAAAGCAGCAGAGGAACGCCAGTAGTAACAACCCTGCGAGCCCTGTTCTGGTCTCTCTGCAGTTGCCCACTCCCTTACCACTTACTAAATCACCTAGTCCCACTGTGACGTCACCTCTGTTGCTCACCGCTGGTGACTCAGACACATCACCTGTATTAGTGCCTGTGCCAGCTATTGTCCAACCCAACGCCTTTGCTACTGTCCCTCCAGGTGCCCAAGCACGATTTCCTTGGAAGTATGCATGTGATATGGTTACCCGGATTCAGCTCTTTGTCGATCTATCAGATGACCAGATGATCCAGACCCTCTTCACTACTACCTTTCCAAATTGCACCTATACTAAGGTGACATTCTATAAGCATTGTGCTGCTTATCGGCGGCTATCAAGAATTCAGGCAATAAGGTGGAACATGCCGTCAATGCAGGATATAGTCCTGCTGGCCAGTGGAATACTCTCTTGGCTGAAATCAAAGCTAACACTGCATCTCTGACTGGTAGTAATGGCCCGGGTAGCATCTCAAACTCAGATGTGAAATGTAAGTGTAATCTGATATACTACTTCGACGGTTGGCTAATCCTTGTCCTTCAGGTCATACGCTGCCTCCGAGTTTACTACCAGTGGACCCATCTGCCACTGACACTGGATTGCAACTCCCTACTGACTTAACCAGTGAGATGAGTGACGCTCTCGTGTCACTATTCCGGAACATAGATGATATGCATCATGATACCGCAGCTACCACCAATTCTGAACTTCCATTAGATCTTACAAGTTATCCCCAGATTGATCCATTTAGCACTTGGTTAAATGATACCTCTCATGTAGATTATTCTTTTATGGGACCCAATGATCAAGCCTTACCATCTTTACCACCTTTTTAATTAGACAAGTTCTACTTAGTTACAGCTCTTTGCATAAACAATGGCACTGGCATGAGTTTTTCATTCAATTAGGAACTGTCAGACTTGGTGAAATTTTGCTTGTGTAGGCTCATACTACCCCTTATTTTACAGCAGAAAACCCGGTTAAAAGTTGAATGCTGGTTTATGCCACAGTATTTGCTTATAAGGTGCCACTCTAATAAAGTGTTACCTTTTGAGAACCATGCCTCCAATCCGTTTGTTACAGTGCAACAACTGGCAACCTCAGCCAAAAATTTCTGGATCATTCAGAGGGCCATCTCTAGGGAATGTCAAAAGTTCTCCAACCATCTTTATGAAAGGTCGAACCACTACTGTTACTACAGACCCAGTTTCAAGTCCTACAGTGACAAACGAGCCTCAGTCGACACCAGGCTCACTGAAGCCAGCAAATATCGCAAATGTGACATCAAATGTTCAAGGGCCTGGTACGTTTTTTTGTAACTCACAGGCCATGCAATTCATTTCCCGAGCTCTGTAGGACTGCGTGAATTGATTATCAGTAGAATTCAAACTGGTAGTGATGGACCTGAACTTGAGGTATGAGAAGTTTCTTGTTTCTTATTTTTCTCAAGCTGATTACCATAGGTGTTCTCAAACATTTCAGAAGAAGATTATGCGTACATTTTAGATGCTATCGATTCTGACTGCAAGGTGGTTCAGAAGTGAGTCTTCACATCCTTTCCAAATTGGAGCTGATCATATACTTTGCTTTAGACCATCATATAATCACCATCTTCAAGAACTCATTGTCACCCTGCCTTCAGCAATTCACAAGGCGGTCTTGGTGCCCTTGTGCACTGCGATGGGGACCATTGTCGACTCTCTTACCATTCCGGATGAGTTCAACATATCACTACCTATCCACATGACGCGTATGGTAGACACGCCCGCTACAGCAGATCTACCTCCCAAAAAAAGCTACCAGCTTGGGATTACAGACTTGGTACTGATGTTTCGCACATGTGACACTGATATCCTTCCATACTGGCCATTTGTGGTGTCTGTTTCTGAAACCTCCAAAAGTGCCATCGGCAGGCTGCAGACCTACGGTGACCAGAATGAGAATGTCTTGGCCACCACCCACATCAGCATCATGAAAGCCGTCACACATCCCCCAACATATGAGTGGGGCGTGGAGAAGGAGCTTCACCAGAGAGGGGTTCAGATCAAGGACTTGACATGCTCAGAAGATGGTGGAATTGCATCCCTCTCTCATATGTGGTTCCTCCTGACAACAGTTACTATCACCGCGTGGGTCCATCCTCCTAACAAGCGCCTGAATTTGAAATCTCGTCACTCGGCATATTATGCTACTGCTGTATGTCATCCTTTTTGACTTGTTCAATATTAACACTAACTATTTAAATTGACAGGTACTCTACCCCAATCAAGACAACCAGGGCCTACAGAAGGTTGAACGCATATTCCAACACACGCTGGAGAACATCCGTGATGCGTGATGTGATTGTCAAGCACCTACAGACTGAGCACATGCATGACCAAGCACTCCTGTAAGCATCAAGTACTATCTACTGATTATTATGAATTCATTATTTTCAGCGCTTCACTGCAGAATGTGAAGAACTGGTCCCCCCCAAGTAATATACTCAATTGGAACAAATGCAACAATGAGCTTTGTGCAGCAGCAAAGCAGATGGGGTTTGATAGGTGCCGCTCATGGCACCGCAACTTCCTCAAGCATGTTGCTGATGAAGAAGAGGAATACACCCCAAGCGCTGGAATGAGCAAGAGAGCGAAGTGCAGATAGTATGTTTTGTGCAAATTTTACATGTGTTTAGCTTTCAACTTGTACTATATCGTGTCTGTACATTTCATCAGTGTTGCTTGTACCATAACCTGTACTGTATGCTTCTCATATCAGATGTGGCTCGTGATCAATCATTCTATCACTCTAACATCAATACAATTGCTGGTGTTTTAAAAACACATGGCAAGCCTAAGTCTAACTTAAAATATGTGAACTTGAATTCTATTTAAAACATGTGGCAGCGAAGCTGATATGATGCGAGTAGGAGAGAGTGGTAGAGTAAGGAGATGATGAAGCTGATACAATACGAGTGGATACAATTGGGATACCTGGAGATGATGAAGCTTGCATGTATTATTCTCCCAAATCATGCATTTTCAAAGAGCTTGAATGCCGGACAAGACCACACAACAAGGGATAGAATTATAAATGATAAAAATCTAGACAATGCAAGTAATGCAAACTATGTAATGCAAACGGTACTAGTCACTGTCAAACAGAGAATCCATAGAAATTGTCCAAGGAGAATGTCCTTGTCTCTCTAACTCTGAGATAACATAGCGGTTCCGGTGTTTGATCATCTCATCAAGATAAAAGTTATACTGGTTTACAGACATGTCCCAGAGGATTGCCTGATACCCACCTAGCCATACATTTGTCTGTTCCCAAATCGATGTATTAAATCGCCACTTGCCACTGGAAGTGAGCTCTGGGAAAGCAGCAGGGTTGCAGTGCTGCTGACAGTAGGTGTCAGTTTCCATATGTTTTGAGTTGAAGTGAAACACATCCACAGGCATCCCTGTTGCGGCAAAGTGATCATCACCAATAGTGTCCTGGTGAGTGCGGAGCTTGCAGTTGTTGTTGAAGATGAAAAATTCAGGTGTTGATGCAGCAGTAGGGAATACCATCTTCGCAAATTCCTTGTTTAAATGTTAGCCCCGCATCAGTAAGACTGTATATAACTCACATTAACAGCAGAGACGGCCTTGGACCCAAAAAATGTAGCCCGTGCTAATATCACCCCACAAGGTTGCATGATAAGCTGCTCATTATGGGTTCGGTGCCAACCAAACCTTGCTCTGAGGTGTCTGTTGCCGTTCTCCAGCTTATCGTCACATTCAGAGTCAAGAATTACCTCAAGATCTTCATCTGCACTGTTAGAGTTGCTACTACCACCATCGGAGGGTGAAGGAACAGAGTCCAAGAGCAACGTAATGCCAGCCCTCTTGAGCTGTGCTCACAGCTGGAAGAGAGCTTTTGCAGGCTTGAAGTAGGCATCTTCAAGAGCCTGGTGGTCCGCATTGCTGCATGTTCAAGATCCAGAGGTATGGGCCTCATCACAGCCATCAACTGCGCACTGCAGGTTCAAGTCTTGATGGTCCGGACAGAGACGATAATGGTTGGTCATAAGCGGGACTTTGCAGTCATGCACTGCGCAACAAGGGTGCCCAATAGTATTACTGTCACAAACAGCTGCTTGAATCTTCACTACAGCGTGTAATCAATTGCATTACACCTTGCACTTGAGAAATAATCGACTTACGTTTTGGGTTGTCACCAATAATGATGAAGCATAAGTCACAGGCATGCAGGTATGCTTCCTGCCCAATACCTTCCATTTCTTTGTTGCGCTCACTCAGCGCAACATCAATTCGGATCCATTGTTGCTCATCATGGGGAAGAACAAGGCAACTGTTATGCTCTGCCTTCTCCAGTAGCAGTGAGTGGATAAAAAATCCATTGAGGATGTCAGTGTCGCGCATTCGAAGGGTATACTGCCATGAAAATTCCTCGTCAAAAGCTTGTGGAAGTGTAGCATCAAAAGCACATCTATTGTTCGATATGTAGGTGTGCCGTTGAGCAAGTGCGTAGTTGTACATGCGAGTACAGTTCATACTAGACATCCTGGAACAAAAGGTTACCGTTATTGTCATCTGAGAAAGACGAGAATTTGCCACGTACCATCCGAAGACTTTCATTGCTGCAAAAACTTCCAACAATGCAGCTTCAATATAGAAATGCCTCGCAGCCTGAATGACGCTGGGAACACCAGCATAGTACATGCGTGTTGAGTTGGCATTGTTAGTCCAATAGTTGTGGTAATATCTGGTATGACATTCTGAATGAAATGGTCAGTAGGCATTACTGGAAAATAAAGAACATACATCGACAATAAGTTGATACCAAATGGACTGGAAGAGAACCATCTCATAGCGTAAAGAGGCTAGCCTGAAATTTATTGACATCCGTGAGAGTGGCTACTTCATTGCCATCACAGTAGTTCATGCATTCAGGACTCTGGCATACACGTGTCAGTGGATACAAGTCATGATATCCTATGAGGTTTGAATATGTCAGTGAAAGAAGAGAAATGACGAACAGCAACGCACCAATACCACACATAAGTCCATGACAGTTAAAAGCCTCAATCTCCTGGTCAGTTGGGAGTACTGTATCATGAGTCCAGATAACCTGACGCAATGCTACCCAGCATGCGAGGACAGTGGGTCGGTCTTGGCCAAGTGCATCAGCAAGAAGGAGTATAACGACTTCTGGAGGGTGGGTGGGTGGATGGTGGATGTCAGTCATGCACTGGTGAATGAATGGTTTTGCCATGCATGCAAGCCGAATGAACGCCGTGAGGTCGGAGGGGGTGAGATCAGACGTATCAAAGGACACAAGTAACTGACGGATGTCCGTCATGAAGGGGATCAAGAGGGACGTCAATAATGGCGATGAGGAAGGGGATCAGAGGGACATCGGTAATGGCGATGAGGAGGAGCAGTTGAGTGTGATATACGTTGCTAACAACGTTGTTTGGTCGTTCTACCTGGTGCCATCGTAGACTGGCCTAGACTCCGGTAGACTCGGGTGGACTGCGGTAGATTCTGCGGAATTATCGGAACGGAGTCTACCGATTTTCTATGCGAGTCCACGGTAGATTCTACCCATACACCTTACATGCCCTCAGAATTTGAGATATGAGCGAATGCTACATAAAAAAGACACTGACCTATAAACCACATTAACACAAGCTAATATAGTAAATTATCGTCTGTACTTCATCCTTGAAAGAACTCCGGATCATTGCTAGCTGCAGCAAATGGTCAAGAGCACAAGAGTGCGCACCGTGAGTCCGTGACTGGCCTGTGAAAAGCACTGCCATACTTTAACAACCTCCACGAGTCCACAATACTGATAAAGTCTCCTTGCCCCACAAGTCCAACCAACCCCATTTTCCTCCTTCCCAATCACAAGATTTGTATCAACAACAACCTCCGTCGCGGCCACCAAGATACTACAACCCCCTCCACGTCCGCAGTCACAGTTTGGTCTGGATTATGAGATGGCAGAGCGTGAGGATGATTTGAGTGATATGCCATTACTGTGACACAATGGTCGCTATTTAGCAACACTCGATTACCAGGAGGCCAATTCTCATGATCGCTCGGAAACTAACATTTGCCACAGACACAAACCACAGCGCGTACCCCGACGGTATAAGACCATTAAGGAGGTAGAGTGAGTGTTCCTTGTTTAATCTTATTTTCTCTCTCCCTCACAGCGTACAGACTCTTCCACGGTAACTTTGTGCTCGACTCCGCAGTACCAAAAAAACTGTTGGATATGTGCGCGATGCGCAATGAACGCGAGTTCACCCACATGCGATCCAAACGATTTCAAGGATTCTGGGTTCACACTCCGCCAGGTGCATTATGGTCCTCCACGGAGGACAGAGCTTTTCATCGTCATGACAATGTATAATGAAGATGAGGAGCTGTTCTGTCGTTCAATGCATGGTGTAATTCAGAATATCGCCCATTTGTGCAAACGAGATCGGAGCAAAACATGGGGGAAAGATGGTTGGAAGAGGGTTGTAGTCTGTATTGTCAGTGATGGGCGGTCAAAGATCAATTCCCGGACGCTGAGTATCATTGCCACCATGGGAGCATATCAAGATGGTGTTGCGAAGGTACGTTTCGATTTTGGCAAACAATCTCTTGTTGATGATAGAGAAGAGTATCGTCGATGGAAAACCCGTCACAGCACACATATACGAGTATACCACGCAAAGTTTGTCTCGCCGTTATTTGTCCGTATTTAATCTTAACGCGATCACAGTATCGGTCTCTCCTTCAATGAAAATCGAAGGCGCCGAGGAAGGTGTCGTCCCCGTACAGATCATCTTCTGCCTGAAGGAGAAGAGCCAAAAGAAGATTAACTCCCATCGCTGGTTCTTCAATGCCTTTTGTCCGATACTAGAGCCTAATGTATGCGTTCTCCTTGACGTTGGTACCATGCCCGGCCCTACCTCAATTTACCACCTATGGAAAGCCTTTGACATTCATTCAAATGTTGGTGGCGCATGCGGCGAAATCATCGCTCTGAAGGGCAAGTACGGACAATATCTTCTCCACCCACTGGTCGCAGCGCAGAATTGTTTGGATAAGCTGCTAGGGAGTGTGTTTGGGCACATCACCTTGCTACCTGGCACATTTAGCGCATATAGGTATATCGCACTGCAGAATAACCAGATGGGGGAGGGCCCACTACAGAAGTACTTTTTGCGTGAGAAGATGAAGATGCATAGTGCCGATGCAGGTATCTTCGAAACAAACATGTATCTTGCCGAGGATCGGGTGAGCACTAATTCGAATAAGATGATGTTTCGGGCTGACACTTGTTCAGGTATTATGCTGGGAGGTTGTCTCGCAGCGCAGGGCAGCATGGATTCTGTACTATGTTAGATCTGCCTACGGCGTGACTGATGTTCCCGACCAGGTCAACCCAAGTGTTCAAGTCCTGGTGTAGTGCACGCTGACCCTTTCCAATAGGTCGCTAGAGTTAATTTCTCAAAGACGTCGTTGGCTCAACGGCTCTTTCTTTGCCGCCATACACTCGACCGTTCATTTCCACTGCCTGTATCGCTCCTCCTCGAGCATCATCCACTCTGAGATCTTCTCATCCGCACCTCCACCAAGGATGTGACTGTCGTCCATGGAGAAGGTTACGACAACCAACAAAGCACAGTGCTGGAAGCTGGTGATGGGTCGCTGATCCGAGAGGTGCTAGAGACGAACATGGTTATCATAAGACGCAGACACAACGAGGGTGCCTGCAGATCGAATGACAATAGCCCTGATAACGCTGGTGTGACCTATCCAGGGTTCACCACCCTGCTTCCAGGTCGATATATCCCACCCTCGTATGATGGGATCTTGATGGTCACCGCCTGTTAGAAGGTGTGTTCCATCGGGGTCCACGTAAGTGAGAAGTTCGTTTGATGGTGACCCTTGAACTTATGCGGTACATTGCCTTTTGCCTGGTTTATAGATTTCAAATTTTCTCCCTTGTCCCAATCCCAAGAAGTGTGCCAGACAGCGAATACTGAACGCAGCGGACTAGACCACTAGACTTGATTGTATTTCCCTGTACCTACCATGTCCTCGAACTTTGTCATTTCGTCATCTAAACTAATAGCCAGAACCGCGCCGTCTGGAGAAACGTCTAGCGATAAGATGATCGCGAAGTGGACTGGTTTCTCTATGCCTGGTGATAAGCTCTCTTCTTGCGTCACCACTTGCTATCGGTTTTCCATCTCGTGACACTGCTAACGCGTTCACGGTGCTCTTCCAGTTTCTTCACCACAACACCTGACGTCAAGTCCCCCATCTGGCAAAGCTGCTATCGCGTTTATGTTGTCAATATCTGAACAGCTGAGCTGCATCATTGTACAAGAGATGGGCTTTAAGTTGGTGTTGGAATCATAGGTTTCGTACCCTGAGTTGCAGAGGTGCGTGCACCGCGTTTTGTTTCATCTGCTTCACATGATTCAAAAGTTTGGCACCTAATCATAGGGAAAGAAGGCAACATACATGGCTCACCTTGACTCCCCTGGCCAGACTTCATAGAGGAAGGAAGACGCGTCCCGGTAATCTTATGTTTCCTTGAACTAAGTCTACCGCAGCCACGGACATCCGAATTTAGTCCGCCTAGTGGGACATCGAACTTTGGTTCCTGTAATGTTCTGAGCGGAGATCTGATAGTTGCGGAACCTTTTTTCGTCTTCTCAGGGATCGACACTATGAATAGGCATGTACAGCTTTCTCTTTCGCAGTGTGATCGACTGCACCGGTCTTTTTATTTATGTTCCTATCGATGTAGACCTGTGTCCAGCCCATCTACCACGGCGAATGCCAGAGTGGCCCAGGGTCATACAGACATTCATTTCCATTTGGATCCTGGCGTTGCCCTGGAAGGACGGTCATAGCAGGTTAGGTGTTTTCACTAGTTCATCTGACTTTTGTAAAACATGCACGCAGTTCCCCGGGGAAAAAGCTAAAGTACGGAATAACGTGTGTATGAAAGTCCACACATACTCAAGCCCTGCACCACGGTTATGAGGTCGCAACATCTGATATCACAACTCGGTTTGACCAATAGTGGTTCTCAAAGTTAACTTCGTATAGAAATTTCAAACGTTGAGCATTTTGGAATTTGCCGGTTAATTGAGGCTCCGACGCTGACACATCAACCCTAACCTTATACTCAGACCGTCATCATCTACTGCGACACCATCTTTCAATATCATTATGCCTCGGGAATCCGATCGTTCAAGGCTCCTTCGCAGCCTCAAACAAACTAGTCATGACCTTACTATCGCGCGATACATGGAGTTAGTTGAGTTTATGGTAGATGAACTACTAGTAGATGAGGAGGAGGACTCATCAGAGATCAGCGACACTGCCAGTGGTCATGGTCTGATATCAGCATACAGACAGCATCACCAGCATGGCCTGAATCCCCTACCTCATCGGTCACATCTGCCTCGTCAATCAATTCGCTTGTATCACTCTCAACAGCATACTCGAGCGTCCTATCACACGATATCCCAGACATGTGTGAACGAGTTTTTCATGATACAGGGTGTTCTTAACACAGCGATTAAGGATCAGATTGGAGCTTGACCACCATCGACGCCAATGACAACGACGAGCAGGCAGGGCATACCGGAGTTCAAAAGCTGCCGTACCGGCAGCATCCGAATTCGCAAATTTTGGCTGAGAATTTCTTTCTAGGTTTGACTTTGAGAACCGTCAATGGCGTACACAATCGCAGTCAGAACCATCGACATCACCACCAGTGACCCCGGGTTCACGATTGTCGAGAAAACCGCGTGGTACGATGCTGAGACATGGCCCAACACAGACTCGATCCAGCCGCTCGTCATGATTGATAGTGGCACGTCTGGTACACTACGCTTTAAAATGGCGTCATTACTGATCTCGCGCATGGAGAGACGGCCATGTAGTTCTATCATCAGTATTATACGGATGGCCCTAGGAATCAGATGCTGTGGAAACAACTGGCTGAGATCCGCAGGAGCGCAAAAGGAACTACAATAAATGTCAAGTATGCCAAGGAAGCAGATGGTGGAAAGTCCGCCATCGTTCACATCACCATCAGTGGATGAAGATTTGATAAGAGTGTGTGACAGTATATAGCTCAGAATAACAAGAACCAATATAATTATGTCGGGGAGATCACATTGTCATCCAGGACCTTGTAGAGGAAAGATGAAAGAATACTTTGTGATTATGATGCGGAAGACACCGCGATAGCACTCACACTCAAACTTGGAGGGGAGATGGAGCACAAGTTGGTGGTCAGCCGGCCTAGATGAATCAGTACTTACTGCGGTTTTATAAGTTACGAGCTAACCCACCCATGTCTTCCAGAAGGCCAGAGTATGTCTTTAATCAGTGGGCCCTCAACCAAGAATACTCTCTGTTGACCTATGCTTGAACATTTGTAGCAAGTCAGTCTGGAAGACGAGGAATAAGGATCCGTCCCCTCTTGAAGACGTCAGGATCAGCGCGACAGAAGAGCAACTGTCGAGGTTTTCCTAAAATGACTATCTCCTGAATCCGTCTAAAAAACCTCGAACATTCAAGAATATGCAGGGATGCTAATCCCCATATCATGGTTGAAACTCCGTGAAGGATTCATGTTTAGATCTGTAATCCAGATATTTGTTCGTAAATGTTTTCGCTTTTGGGAGTGAGCTTGTCCGAACAGCGAATTTCACTTACATACGCATACGTTGTGAAGGAAGTCTGAATTGAACGATGTCGTACAGGACATTGTAAAATTGAAGTCGCGATAGAGGAATGCCGCCGCCCACTGCGATTACGATGTTGCCAAGGGCATGAGAGAAGCTGTGCACCGTTGACTGCGCGCTTGGCCTGTGAAAGCACTGCCACAATTCAACAGCCTTCCACAGTCAGTAAGTACTGATAAAGGTCTGGGTTAATAACTTTGTTCTTCAAGCCCTTTCATTCGGTTGCTCATATAGGAGATAATTTACCCGCACGCCATGTCAAGGTACCAAGAGGTGCGTTTATTGCTATCGTCATTCAAGGCTGGTATATCATGATGATGAACAGGCTGACGAGGCACAGCGAGGACACTACAATGACGGGTACAACACTCACCAGTCTCAAATACCCAATCCTTATGGCGAGCAACTCTATGACCCGTATGATACAAATCACTACAATCCACAATTTGAGCACCAACCCTACAATCCCGACCAACAATATCACCTCCCGGACCCATTCCTTACCCCACAAAACCCTTTCCTTGCCCCACAAGACCAACTTACCCAACAAGTCCAGTCGACCCATTTCCTCCCTCCCAATCACAAGATATGTATCAACAACAACCTGTGTCGCGGCCACCAACATTCTCACAACCCTCTCAACGTCCGCAGTCACAGTTTGGTATGGATTATGAGATGGTAGAGCGTGAGGACGACGACTTGGGCGATATGCCATTACTGCGACATAATGGTCGCTTTTCAGCAGCACCCGGTGACCAGGAGGCCATTCCTGATGATCGTTCGGAAACTAACATTCGCTACGGACACATACCACAGCGCGTACCCCGACGGTACAAGACCATTAAGAAGGTAGAGTGAGTGTTCCTTGTTTAATCTTATTTTCTTTCTCCCTCACAGCGTACAGACTCTTCCACGGTAACTTAGTGCTCGACTCCGCAGTACCAACAAAACTGCTGGATATGTGCGCGATGCGCAATGAACGCGAATTTACCCATATGCGGTACTCCGCAGCCACATGCGACCCGAACGACTTCAAGGATTCTGGTTTCACACTCCGCCAGGTGCACTATGATCCTCCGCGGAAGACAGAGCTTTTCATTGTCATGACAATGTATAATGAAGATGAGGAGCTGTTCTGTCGTTCGATGCATGGTGTAATTAAGAATATCGCCCATTTGTGCAAACGAGATCGGAGCAAAACATGGGGGAAAGATGGTTGGAAGAAGGTTGTAGTCTGTATTGTCAGTGACGGGCGGTCAAAGATCAATTCCCGGACGCTGAGTATCATTGCCACCATGGGAGCATATCAAGACGGTGTTGCGAAGGTACGTTTCGATTTTGGCAAACAATCTCTTGTTGATGATAGAGAAGAATATCGTCAATGAAAAACCCGTCACAGCACACATATACGAGTATACCACGCAAAGTTTGTCTCATCGTTATTTATTTGTATCTAATCTTAACGCGATTACAGTATCAGTCTCTCCTTCAATGAAAATTGAAGGCGCCGAGAAAGGTGTCGTCCCCGTACAGATCATCTTCTGCCTGAAGGAGAAGAACCAGAAGAAGATTAACTCCCATCGCTGGTTCTTCAATGCCTTCGGTCCAATACTGGAGCCTAATGTATGCGTTCTCCTTGACGTTGGTACCATGCCTGGCCCCACCTCAATCTACCATCTATGGAAAGCCTTCGACATTAATTCAAACGTTGGTGGTGCATGCGGCGAAATCGTCGCCTTAAAGGGCAAGTACGGACAATATCTTCTCAACCCACTCGTCGCAGCACAGAATTTCGAGTATAAAATGTCGAATATTTTGGATAAGCCCCTAGAGAGTGTGTTCGGGTATATCACCGTGCTGCCTGGCGCGTTTAGCGCATATAGGTATATCGCCCTGCAGAATGACCAGATGGGGGAGGGCCCGCTGCAGAAGTACTTTTTGGGTGAGAAGATGCATGGTGCCGGTGCAGATATCTTTACAGCAAACATGTATCTTGCCGAGGATCGGGTGGGCGCTAAGTCGAATACAATGATGCTTCGGGCTGACACTCGTTTAGATATTATGCTGGGAGCTTGTTTCAAAGCGCGGGGCATCGTGGATTCTCCACTATGTCAAATCTGCCTACGGCGTGACTGACGTTCCCGACCAGGTCAACCCAAGTGCTCAAGTTCTGGTGTAGTGCATGCTGACCTTTTCCGATAGGTCCCGGAGTTAATTTCTCAAAGACGTCGTTGGCTCAACGGCTCTTTCTTTGCCGCCATACACTCTACCGTTCATTTCCACTACCTGTATCGCTCCTCGCATTCATTCTTGCGCAAGTTCTGGATCCACATCGAGATGATTTACCAGCTGTACAACCTCATATTTGCCTGGTTTGCCCTTGTAAGTTCCCTTCTGTACAATTTTCTACACCACCCTGATGACCCTTGTGTGTATTAGGGTAACTACTACATTGCGTTCACCATTCTCTCACAAGCACTCGAAGCCTACATTCCTCAAATCCA
Organism: Suillus spraguei; assembly: GCA_016800925.1. Lineage (NCBI taxonomy): Eukaryota > Fungi > Basidiomycota > Agaricomycetes > Boletales > Suillaceae > Suillus > Suillus spraguei. The sequence goes on along the minus strand of JABCPU010000096.1, from coordinate 64,336 downwards.
CATCCTTTACCTCATCCTCAACTACTTCTATCTCGGGTTGCTTATCATGTGCTTCCTCCTCTCGCTCGGCAATCGGCCGCAAGGCTCAAAATGGGGTTATACCCTCGCTTTCATTGGGTTTGGCCTAGTCACGATTTATATGACTGTCTCGGCGTTGTTACTGGCATACAAGGCCATTGAGAGCGTCGCGGATAGTGAAGGGCGGGCGATCCAGGCTAGCGATCTACTCTCGAATTCGACCTTTAGAGATGTCGTGCTCTCATTAGCAGCTACGTTAGGGCTGTATATCGTCTCTTCGTTGATCTTTGTGAGTCATCATTTACTTTTTATCTTGCTTGTCATGTACTAATGATCGTCGGAGTTTGAGCCATGGCATATGATCACGTCCTTCATCCAATATCTTCTCATGGCGCCATCGTATATTGCGGTCTTGAACGTTTATGCAGTACGTCCCTCTTCTTCAGCACAGCTCTCAGTCGTTCACAAAATTTAAGTTTGCCAACGTCCATGATGTCTCATGGGGAACGAAGGGCGACAACAAGGTTTCTACTGATCTTGGTGTCGTCAGCGCAAGCAAGGGGGACAACAAGAATGAGGTCGAGGTAACAGTACCTACGACTGAGACTGACATTAATGCAGCATATGAAGATGCTATCCTTGTTCTGTCCTCGAAACCACCCAAGGCAGATTCCAATCCTGATCCAGCAACGAAGCAAGAAGACTATTATAAGACGTTCCGGACGAATGTATTGCTGGTTTGGACTTTGAGCAACGTAAGTGACCATTGTATTGGAGACACCTTTATTAACATCGTGGTTTACAGGCTCTTCTGGCTGCTCTCATAATGTAAGTATTTTGAGAGGTCGCCGGTGTTGCCACTCGCTAACACTTTCTGAATGGCAGAACGGCAACAAGTGGGACTGGAGCTGCGGCTGTGACCGGATACATGGCGTTCATTCTCTTCTCAGTTGCCGGACTTGCATGTAAGTAGAAGCTTCTGATGCCACATCATCATCATCATCCATCATCCCTGATACTGATGACTTCCGTTCATTAGTCGTCCGTTTCCTCGGCTCGACGACATACATGATCGTGCGCTTGTTTGCAGGGGAGTGATGGTTTCAGTATGATACGATACGATATGGATATGGACGTGTACGAAGACAATTATATGACCCGTTGATATTATTTAAAATATTGTCGTATTTTGTGTTTTCGCCATGTAGAATACTGGACACTGATGTCACTGGAATCGTTTCCGGGTACCCGAGAATTTGGTTGCCGGATTTGACATGTTCACGCCGGGGGAATGGATTAGTTGAACTTTAATTAGGTTCATAAAAGAATCTTGCGCTCGATATCGGCTATCGACATGTATCGTGGGTTGATTTTGCCAGATCAACGTTCAAAATGTCTTACGTCTCAGGCTTCTCAATTGCAACCGGGGAGTCACTTGCGGTATTCCTAATTTCCCGCTAATTCTTTTCAATCATTGATATTCTCCATCCAACTTGTAACTATATCGCCAACCAGATGGTCAAGGACCCAGCGCAGTAAAAAACACAGTGGCCCAAGCTAATCTACGCAAACATTGAACATATATCATATCATCTATGGTTTTACTTCACACACAGCAGACGATCAAGGTACGAGCAAGCGACGCTTCATCATCAAGCTTCTTGAACCGATTCTCGTGCTTTGTTTCTAGTACTTTCGAGGTTCGTTGTTAGTTTGCCTTGTCCGCTCTAGCGTGTGTTGAAGTCTTGGCAAAGTTGCACCAGCCGCTATCTGGGTGAGTTCAGCATGTACTATTCCCGCATGTCCGTCCGAGACCTCAGCTCCTTCCTCAGGCATTAGATTATTGTTTGACTTTTGAACATGAAGTTCGACTGTTTAGTAGCATGGGTCGTTGGAACATCACGCACGCCATGTTCATCATAACTAGATATGTTCCCATAGCGTGGATTATCTGTGAAATATACGGTGGGCAGCACTGTTCGTTATCGGGGAAAATGTTCTCATTGGTTTGCAGTCACTGTTGGGCCGCAATCAGTGGAAGCAGTAATAATTGTTTCTGAACCATGCTGAAATCGCATTGATGCCAAGTCACATAGTGTCTGACAACATACCGGGCTGCTGGTAGTAGGTCACCTCACGATCACTAGTTACGTTTCTCCTGACGTCTCCCAGGTTCACTGGTTCTTATTATGGTGGCTACCGAAGGTTTGTGCACTTATGTTGATCAAGTAATTCCCTCCTTCATGTCTTTCAGGTCTGCTTCTTATGCGTACGCTTGCCTTATGGCACAATAACGAGAAGATCAAACGATTTTTATTGGCAAGTTACGTGGTAAGTGATTCAGCAATTCTGTCACCCGGGTGGTAATATCAAGGCTTGAAGCTTGTCGCTACCTCAATGCTCACTTGCGATATCTGGCGGTGTCTCCGAATCTCAAAAGTGTATGTGCACCCACATCAACTCAGAGATCAATAGAGGAGGCTACGAGAGTGGAACACCTGATTATGGGCATATTTCTTAGCGCAGCCCTTTTTGAACTAAGTGAGCGACTGGCGACGCTGCCTCTCTTTGATTTTACTGATAAAATTTATGCAGCGGTGGTTATTATTACAGTGTATCACTCTTTAACATTGCGCTTTGCTGGCATACGCACCATAAATAGACTGGTGTCGAAATTATGGAAGGGAAGTTTGCTATATGCGCTGTCGCTCCTCGGTATGTCATTCGGAAGTTTATTTCTTCTTTGTCTCGCTTAACTATGCTCTAAGCGATCTCGATTGCGAACATTGTTTCTTTTTCTTTGCCGGTATGTATTTTTATATACTGTGCCATGATTGGGTCTAAACTATTGGTGCAGGTCTCGAGCGGTCAGAGCGGTATCGTTGATGTGTAAGTGTCTGCCTTTCGTATCCAATGCTAACTACTCAACTGGTGTCGTAACCAGGTTTCAAGGTGTTTGCATGGTGTTATGGCTTCACGTATTCTTTTTGATTTGCGCGAAGCAAATCGGAGGGAAGATAAATCCCAACCTCATATGCATATGTGTCTTCTAACTTACGGTTTGCATCTCACAACATACCCATGACTGCCTTACATAACGAAAGCAATGTATGAATTACATGCGCCCAGGCGTTGTTCACTTCTGGAACTCGAATGGCTGAAGCCGTGGACTGAGTTGAGATTTAATAGATCCTGAAGCTTGTGGCTATCTGCACGGCCACTTGGCGACTGATTGTGAGCCTCTGCTGGAAAGTGTATGCGTGCTCCCATCAATTAAGCACTTTAGAGGTCGCTACGAGACTGGAACAAAGTTTGTCATCACAACTCTGTTTGAACTCAGTGAGCGATTCTGGACGTTGCTTTCTTGGTTCTACTATGTAGTGCTAACGAATTGTGTACAGTGGAAATCGTTGTTACAACACCTCATTCGACACTGGTACGGTCTAATGGCATGACCACCCTCAGTAAACGTTTAACTGAACTGGCGTCGACATTGTCGAAGGAAAGTTTACTATGATGCGCTGTCACTTCTTGGTATGTAATTTGGATGTTTACGACTCCCTTCTATTTCGTTGACTACACTTTAAGCAATCTCTGTTGCAGATATTCTCTTCCCGGGCATTGTTTCCGTATGGGTCTCACATGGGCAGTGTGTATCATATGTGTAAGTGATGATACCTCGTATCCAGGACTAACTGTCAGATTGTCATGTTTAAATTTCGAGGAGTCCTGCATGGTTATGGCCTTGCGCATTTTTCTTGATCTGCGGAAGAGGACAGCTTTCAATTCTCCTTGGAATTTAGCCAAATTTCGCTTTAGTGGTAATGCGTGGTTTTACGCCTCGTACACACTGCTCCAGGCTATTACAATCTTCACAAGTTCACGTGTGTTAACAAATTAACCGGATAATTGTGCTAGAATAGCCTGTCTGCCGTTGTAGTGGTATATCGACCGCCAATACCCAATTTTTACGTCCCTTGATCGAGCACGCACACCATTTTCCTGACTCTCGAGTATGTTATGTTTGCAGACCAAGTTCATCGGAAGAACTTGATTTCTCACCTCGCGCTTATCGTTCAATGAACTTGGACAAGAGAATAACTTCTGAGTGGAGGCGATATATTAAGCACAAGGGCGACCTCGTAGTTCTTTGTGGGCATGGCATCATCGATACCTCTTTGCACGCATTTTAGGACCTCGAACTCAAACCTCCTTAACATGATGGTTGGTTCCGGAACTTCCCACTCTTTCGTTTTGGCAGGCTGTCTCGTTCGGTGAAATATTGTGAACATGTGTCGATTATCAAATGTTCCGAAGATAGCTGAATGATCTGCGGGTTGTGTCAGCCTTGAACGGCTCTTGCCAGACTTTTGTATTTCTTTAGAGCACTCCGTCTTTCTGCCGTGATGCTATACGACACATTCGATTGAGTGGGTTCTCGACCTGTCTTATGATGCCAATTACGCAGGTCACCGGTCCCGGTCATCTGTTAGCCTCAATTTTATTTTTATTGCGGTTCACTGTAGCTATACACTGTGTGCACGTTTGTGGTGAGATCGTGGTGGAATCAAAAATACAAAGGCATTCCGTCTTAAAGTCAAAATCCTCATTGATTAGCGAGGTTCGATGTATGAGTATGCGGTTTCCCATCTAATGGCCAAGCACTGATGTCTCAACGCCTACACGTGTGACATGCTGCCCATCAGCGCTACTGAAGTTCGAACACAACCACATGCTGAGTCCGATCAACACGTGTATGAGATGTGTTTTCAACTTTCAAGAACGTGTGCAGCTCAACTGGGTCCCGATAAAGCGGCCCTGTCATAGCAACGTACTAGCTCCATAGGCCACAGGCTGCTACACAGCAAGACATTCGAGTTGTCAATAGCCCAGTGGGCCTTTGTAAGTGCCGGCCGGTGCTAATTTCAAAATATCACACAATTGTCAGAATGACATTGGCTGCTTCGGTTACCTCCATAACACAAAGATCCGGATAGTATGGTTGATGGAATCATACAGTGATTCATATAAATGGTCCATGAGTACATGTCGAAATTTTATCAGAGCAACCGTGAGTCTGATTGACAGTTTGACTGCTTGTTATTAACAAAAAAAGATCAAGACATGAGGCCGCGTTTCTGAAGGCTGATCAAACTCAAAAGTGAAGCGAAGGAATGTGAGTAATATGCACTGGTTGCAGTATAGTTCCATCTTCACCTTTGCACTTCGTGACGCAACCGGATAGCAGAATCCAATTGGAGTTTAGGTTGATCCAGCGCCACACTTAATAAAAGCCCAACTCCCTGGCCGGCAGTAGGCATATTGCATCATTGATCCCTCGCCTAATACCTGCACAACACAATGTCCGGTCAAGAAGAAGGCAAAGAAACGCCCCAGAGAACTGCCCTTGAGGAGTATGAGCAATCTGGCGAGGACAGGCCCCCATTCATTCTGACATATGCCGAGGTGAAACTCTTGGGTATCGCTGGGGTGAGTACTACAAGTGCTGTGTCTGAGTCTGCGTCAACTTATTTGTGTCGTCTAGGTTGGCTTTTTCTTGGATGGTAGGTTCACATGGTCCTGCTCGAATGCAAAATCTCTTATGTTTATGTGACAGCTTACGACTTGTTCATCATTAATGTTAGTGTGTTACTTCATATGGCAACGTATGAAACTAATGATGAATCCATACAGCCTGTATCTACCATGTTGCAATACAGGCTTTATCCAGGCGGAACTCTGCCCGCCAACCTGGAAGGATTATTGAAAGCTTCTGCCAATATCGGAAGTGTGATCGGCCAGTTTGGGTTTGGTGAGTTGCATAATGCACCATCCTTTACTCCGCTTCATACTAAATTCGTAATAATATAGGATACTGTGCTGATGCCTTTGGGAGAAAGGCAATCTGTCAGTTCTTTACATTGTTCTCGCTAGCATCCACATTCACATGCGTTGACAGACGGAAAAGAGCTCATGCTCATCATTGTTGCGACTATTCTCTGCATTTCTACACCTACAGGTGTCTCTCGATTCTTCATTCGTATTTGCGAGTGCTAATGCATTACCAAGGCACGCTCTCCCCAAACGGATGCCTAATTTACTTGACGATGTTCCGTATCTTACTTGGTGTGGGTGTGGGTGGTGACTACCCAATGTCGGCCTCTGTGACAAGTGACCGTGCCTCGATCCGAAAGCGTGGAACTATGCTCGCATACATCTTTGCAAACCAAGGATGGGGCAGCTTTGTGGGGGCGCTAATGACCATTATCGTTCTGGCATGCTACGAGCACGTCATGAATGATGAAGGCGAGACATCCAAGGTCGACGGAGGTGAGTGTCGTGTACTGGATGTATGATATTGCTGATCAACGGTTTACCCCAGTGTGGAGGATCATAGTTGGGTTATCGCTCGTCCCGGCTTTCGGCACACTATACCAACGCTTGACCCTTCCAGAGTCCAAGCGTTATAAGAAGTCACAGGAGGCAGAACTGATTGAGCAGAGTAATTTGAAGAAGACGGAGGTTGAGGCTGGTGTTCATAGTGCTGAATCTGAATCAAGTGTCGATGAAGCACCTCCTGTACATGTATCGAAGAAGGCTCACTTTATAGGTATACTTCCTTGCGGTGTCGAGTACCTTCCTTGGTCTCACAGATGTTTCAGAGGTCCTCAAGTACTTCTCCGAATGGAGACATCTGAAGATACTCATCGGTACTTGTTCATGCTGGTTTCTACTAGACATTGCGTACGCATGGTGCCAATTATGGAATATGTTTCCTTCTGACGTAGTGGTGCTAGCTTCTATGGGATCAACTTGAACACAAATGTGGTGCTTGCTGAGATAGGTTACGCCGGCAAAACAGGCACGCCCTGGGAGAAGCTCTTCAAGGTCGCCACCGGCAACATCATCATCACTGCACTAGGATTCGTGCCAGGTACACGTACAGTTCAATCCCGCTTGATATGATCACTCACTTCGAAAAGGCTACTACGTGACTGTGCTCACCATCGAGAAGCTCGGTCGCAAGTTTATCCAGGTCATGGGATTCCTGTTGGAAGCTCTGTTCTGTGGGTCGTTAGAGGTGCTCTGGAGAAATATCTGCTGACAGCGTGCTACAGTGGGCATCCTGGCTGGGAAATTTTATACCTTGAGTACTGCAGCGTTCATAGTAAATTTCACACTGCTCCAGGTGCGTGATAGGGCTTTAATGGAAGAACTCCACTTATTCGAATTTTTATTAAGTTCTTTTTCAACTTTGGAGCCAATGCGTGAGTTCTCTGTTCAACTAGAAGATGCTCCGTTCTGACTTGACTGTTGCACAGCACTACCTACGTGTGTTGCCGATGTACGTTTTGCACATTGGATGCAGCTAATGGAATTCTCAGTGTTATCCCGCTGAGGTGTTCCCCACCCGATACCGAGCATTTGCACACGGCGTGTCCGCGGCATGTGGGAAAACAGGAGCAATCATATCCGCTCTCGTATTTAACACTCTCACGGACAAGATTGGTACACCTAATGTACTTTGGAGTACGTCCTTAATCAACTAATGCATGCTAGTAACTCAATTTTTTTCCATAGTTTTTGTCGGCTGTTCATTTCTTGGTGCCGGTACTGAGGGCCATAGTTTCATCCTGCGACAGTATTAACTGACAAGCTAATTTGCAGCTTTCACCTTCCTTTTGCCCGAAGTCGCTGGTCGTGACCCGGATGCGATCCTCGCACAGGAGCAGGAGGAGCAGCGTGATCTCTGATATACTAACACCAAGTACTTGGACTCGTTCTTCTTTTAAATGTTAAGAGTTGTCACTCACCGAATCCAGGAGCTACATGAAATGTTACATCTCTATCCAGTACGTATTACACAAGCGTGGGCGACATTTGCCTGCTTCCCGTCTGGCACTACATAGTAGGAATAGCAGGGGAATTTTAAAAAGTTACTCGACATCGGCAGCTAGGATCTACACTTAGCACTGGCAGAGCAATAACCTACTGGTACTCCATGAAAATATCTACACCAGATCTTATGAGCTCTATCTGAAACATGCCGCATAGGTCTGACCATCAAGCTGTATCCTGTCGTTACTTATTCGAAGAGTGCACAGATTAAGGTGAGAGAATAGAAGCTAGGACTTTTCCCATTCTCGCAGTGATTCTGTAGGACACGAATGCTTCGATTATGAGCCTTCTTTTGACTAGCCTGAGACCTCCGATTAGTCTATGCCTCCTTTCCCATCTAGAAGACGAGGATACGTATCCGCACAATGTGAGACCACCACGAGATAGTGATGATGCTGATATGAAGGATTATGGCTGACTGCTCTCAAACTGTGTATAGTACAACGCAGTAGATGCGCGCTACCTGGCAGTGCTGGGTATTGACATCTACGTTAATATTGTCAGTGATTGATCCAACATTGATTTATAAAGTACAATAGACACGTTCTTGTTGTTAAGGTTCCACGTAGAAGATGCGACATCTCCGTGAGGCACTGGCTAACCCGAAACGATTTGTGGATGCATGTGCAAGTTGCCCACGTCAGATGAGTCAACCAAGGAATTTGTGTAACGCCACTGGCAGATCGAGCAAATATCTCTTACTATTTTACTATTAGCATTCAGCCTGGGACCCTTTCAATGAAGCTCGACATTGACCGAACCCAACTTGTTGAAGTATTCACGTACGAATTTATATCTGCAAAGGCTATAACCAGTGTTTCTTTGGCCACGAAGTTCCAGACTGAAGTTCCAGTTGAATTCATATGCCACGTTGAGTCATTAGCCAAGGAAGCGCCGAGGGTCCTTGTGGGCCAGAAATACAGAATTTGGCTCTAGCCTGGTCGGGCTGCTTGCTGGGCGGACACGCCCGGGACGTTACACACGCTGACTAAGCCATCTCGTTCAACAATTTTGTCAACAGCAGTAAATACATATCGTTCCGAACGTGAAGCACTTGGTTCGGGATTGTCACCGTGGACGACAGCGACAGGCTCAATTATGCTCAAAGCCTCAAACTCAGTCGCTGGAATTCAGCGGCAAGCAAATATTTCAATCAGGCGTAGTCTTGCAACTGTTGCTGACCCGCCTGTTCGCCGATACGGCGGTCTCAAAGACCAGGACCGCATCTTCACAAATGCATATTGTAGACATGATCATGGTATCAAGGGCGCCCTGGTAAGTCTAGTATCCTTATGCAGCTATTCCGTGTTTATTTGTCTTGCTGTCTCTAATAGTCTCGTGGTGACTGGCATCGCACAAAAGACATCCTTTTGAAGGGTGACTCTTGGATCATTCAAACAATTAAGGATTCAGGGCTCAGAGGCCGGGGTGGTGCCGGATTCCCAAGCGGTCTCAAATGGTCATTCATGAACAAGCCTGACTGGCAAAAGGATAAACGGTATATATGTTCTTGAATTATAGTGTTTCGTCCGGTTACTCACTTGTCATTTTTGTGCAGGCCCCGCTACCTAGTTGTCAATGCCGACGAGGGTGAACCGGGAACTTGTAAGGACCGTGAGATTCTTCGTGGGGACCCACATAAACTGGTGGAAGGATGTCTGGTTGCCGGCCGGGCCATGAACGCAACTGCAGCCTACATATACATTCGTGGAGAATTTTTCCAGGAGGCCTCTCACCTTCAGCAAGCTATCACTGAGGCGTACAAAGGTGGATTCATCGGCAAAAATGCGTGCGGCTCCGGTTACTCGTTTGATGTATACCTTCATCGCGGAGCTGGTGCATACATCTGCGGCGAGGAAACTGCGTTGATCGAAAGTCTCGAGGGCAAGCAAGGCAAGCCTCGACTAAAACCACCTTTCCCTGCAGATGTTGGCTTGTTCGGATGCCCCACCACTGTAGCCAATGTCGAGACTGTTGCGGTAGCACCTACGATCTGCCGTCGTGGTGGATCTTGGTTCGCTAGCTTTGGCCGTGAGCGCAATCAGGGCACAAAACTCTTCTGCATTAGTGGTCACGTTAATAACCCTTGTGTTGTCGAAGAGGAGATGAGCATCCCGCTGAAAGACCTTATCGAACGGCATTGCGGAGGTGTCAGAGGTGGCTGGGATAACCTACTTGGTATCATTCCTGGTGGAAGCTCCGTCCCAGTCCTGCCCATCGACAAGTGCTCGGAAGTTCTGATGGACTATGATTCTTTGAAGGACGCACAGTCAGGTCTTGGGACGGGTGCCGTCATCGTAATGGACAAGAGTACGGACATTGTATCTGCCATTGCGCGATTCTCTTCAGTACGGGCTCCGTGTTCTGGCCATGCTTGCAAGATGTTTAACTTTCCACTAGTTCTACAAACACGAGTCTTGTGGGCAGTGTACGCCCTGCCGGGAGGGCACGACGTGGATGATGAATATGATGAATCGCATGGTGGAAGGCCGCGCTCACAGACGTGAGATTGACATGCTCCTTGAACTCACGTAAGTTGTCGCTGTACAGCTTTTCTCAACTCACTGTTCTCTGCAGTAAACAAGTAGAGGGCAGGACTATCTGTGCTCTGGGCGACGCTGCCGCCTGGCCTATTCAGGGCCTCATGCGCCATTTCCGCCCAGAGGTGGAGGCCCGTATCGACGCTTTCCGTGCCTCTCATGGTGGTGTGATGTTTGGTGGCCGTATGATACACGACGCGGATCCAACCCTTGCAATACCTGATAACCTGGGAGCTAATCTAGTCGAGCCCGGTGATAGAGTATGACCCGCGCTTGTTACTTAACCCACTATGCAATGCATCAAATGACCCCTCGACAGTTAACAGGGATGGGACACAAGCAACCACGATGTCATGCACAGACTGACATAAATCACGTTGCTGAGTTGCCAAAAGTACGTAAGTACTACTGTTGGGCAGGATAATAGTCCTGCCAGATCATGTAGTAAAAGTCTGGGCGGTGAGATTCACTAACCTAAAACTAACTTTTGGCCATATCGACCCTCCAGGGAATGGACCAAATTGCTAATCAAGACACCAGCGCTCAACATTCGCGACTGTGGCTTTGTTCTAAATGGGCACATTTTTAGGTTCATGTTTATATCTTGTGCTTCATATGTGTTGGCCAAGGTTGTCCTGCCAAGGCACGGCCAGTTCTACGTGGCGGCTGTGAGCTACGACTCAGCGCTCATCAGTCAACTTGCACAACAGCCAGGGTCGGAGTCCTCGTTACAGGAGTGTTCAACAGATGGTGGCTATAGCCTTGTCAGTAGAAATACGAAGACAAGAGACAACACTGTCGCACACCTCGATTTTTCCTTCCGTTTCTGCCGATTATGATTCGGCCCCCTTTGCAAATTCCCAGTGATGATTGGCGAACAATAGAAAGTAAGCGCATATGCTGGCTTGCAGGCTTACAGTATCTCATCCTTCAAGACAGTTGTAGCTTGCATATTTCACGGGTGTGCCATCTCCACTACAATTTTTCGACTTGGATATCGGCTGTATACATTCAAATTCTGGTGGGAAGATGCGTGGGCTGCAATTGCTCTTGTGTTTGATATCATCTGCCTATTCGGAGTATGGGGCCAGGCACCAATCTGTGTGTGGTATTCCGAAAAGCAGTAACAGAAACTGAGCTAAACTTATTCCAGTTGGCGACGACCCTCCCGTTTATATGGCCATGTTCTGGCTAGTCCCGATCGCTTTTACCTCTGTTTTATGGTGCGTAGTTGAGTCGCGCATGTTCTTTTCTGTCTCTCATGTCAACAGGGCGGCGAGAATGAGTACCATATATCCTATTTTGCGTGTCGTAGGTCCGCGATGTGCACTTCGGCGAACCGTGTATGCCATTATAAGTTGCTTCGCGGTAACGTGGACAGCCTTGGTTGTTCAGAGGGTGCTCGATTGCGTGTATCACGAGTGCAACATCGGATCTGACATTGCTATTGCTAACCTCGTTAGTGAGTTGATTTTTCCTATGACGTGTTTCCTATCACTAATATGTTTCCTTTCAAGCCGATGCGGTATCTGACGTAATGTTGGTTATGACACCTATGTATCTCTTACGAGATGTTGGACTCACCCGCCGTCAACGAATTCTTGTCACTTCGGTGTTTTGCATATCTTTGTTAAATACCGCCATGTCAATTCCGCTTTCCACTTTCCTTTTCCTAACTCCAGTATCGAAGGCTACCCTAATATTCGCGCATGTTAAGGTGTGCACCTGTTTCTGCCTCTTCAGTTCGGCTGATCGCGACATGCCCTAATAGCCAGCAACATCGCTAGTGATCGCAAATTTACTTGTCATAGTTTCCTTTGTGTACAGATACCTGCGCAACTCTGGGGAAGATCTGGACGAGCCGCAGCAACCAGACCTGCGGAATTTTCAACTTTCATTGACCTAGACCCACTTGCGGTAGACAGGCACTGGAGCATTATGCAAACCTCATCTATAGCGAGGTGTACTACGGACTCCACCCAGGTGCATTCTACCTGTCAAGGGGGTGGGAAATTTAGTGAATCATCAAGCGATTCGTCGCTCTAGACTATAGTAAGGTCGGTAAACGTTTACTTTTGGTGAAAGTTTGATACCCATTCCTGCACTCCTTAATTAGTCGAAGGATATCCCACGATGAACCTGGATCAAGCACGTATATGACACTGCAGATAATTTTGTTGTATCATACATTGTAAGTGGAATTTCAGACCGAACTTGATCCCAAACGTCGAATGTCGGTTGATAAGGCATGTTTACTGGGATAGATACTATATGTGTGAATAGGTCAAAATCGTTTCGGTTGGTTTGTATAGGCATCTGAGTAGAGCAACTTTTAGATAGATGTACAAGACACCGGCTCGCCTAAAATTTTACTGCCCAAAAAGGAAACAAGAGCGAAATGCCCAGCCCTAACATATCGAAGTATGGGGTATGCATGAAGTAAATTGGGGTATGGCGTACGCCGGGAACACTGCAGGATTGAAAAGCGAGATAACAGAACGATGGAGATGCGTATGGGTGAACGATGCTATGATGTATAGGAGCGATGAATATAAGAGAAACCGAGGAAACTGAGACGTGCAGACATCGTAATGTTTTGCAATGATTTTGTGACGACGGCAAAGATCACGAGACTGACGCACTCCCAGATTTGTAACTGCCACTGTAACTCGTACCCCTGGAGAACTTTGGGTTTGGGATGCCCGCAAGCGGCCTGACAACCGTGGGAGTCACTGTCACTGGAGGTGCATAGGAGGTATTGAACCTCCGCAGTTGTGGCGGCGGTGGCGGCGCGGATGCTCTCCACTTTTCTTCCCATGCGCGAAGACCAGCTACAAATCCAGGATTTGGATTAATGCAGGGTCTGCGAAGTTTGACTAGAGCGTATGCCTGCTCATACGACATCCCGAGGTCATGGATGAGATAAGCAATGACTATGGCTGGAGAGCGTGAGACACCCTGTTACAGGATAACTATATCAAGCTTGATGCTGCACAACTTTTCGATGGAAGGGGCATACCTGCTGGCAATGCACCAGAACGTTCCCACCACCTTGAAGTGCGTTCGCAATATACTGACATGCTCCTTCAAGGTGCGGACGAAGGTCAGCTGATGGTTTATCAAGAATGTCTATGCGGAGGCACCGGAAGCCGTCCTTTTCTGATATCGGAAGCCAGGGGACATCGAGTACTTGTACAATATGAGTGATATGATGTTTTGCGAGCAACTCGCGATCCATCGTTGCGGACATGGAACCGAGGTACAAGGATCCGGGCTGCGAGCTGGAGGGATGAGCCACGGATTGAATGGAAGGCATGGACGACTGAAATTGAAAAGGAAGAATCTGGTGCATGGGTGTGCATATTGCCTCCATGACATCTGGAGACATGCCCTCAAAGCGGATCATAATTTGGTAGTACGACGGGGTAAATCACTGGTAGCAGTTGATATCAAGAGGAGATGAGAGATCTGAGAAGATTTATATTGCACTCAGACTAGCTAGACAATTGAATTGTCAGTGGAGCGATATTAGGAGAACGGTGGAGCTGCCATCTGCCTTCAAATAATCGGTGCAGTTTCCTATTTTAGGGTCCAAGTTTTGTTACATATAATCTCCTCCACAGTCTGGACCACAGAAGGAACAATGAACTCTGGTGATCACATCAAGTTTTTTCTCCAAAAGGTACAGTCGACGTACCTGGTTTCTTATAATTAATCATGATCACTGTTGCCATCGCGAATCGAGGCCACCTCGAAACCAGGTAGTTCAAACATATTTCTACAATTGATTTGCTGCTTTAGTGCCGCGGAGGGGGCCCTAGCTAGAAAGTCATAAACAACATATCTCCGCGAAAGGCCTCGAGGCTGCTCGAACAATCTTACAGGTTGGATACTCTTAAGGTTCCCACCTACCAGCCGCTTCTCGGCAAACACCTTACCACGAGTTCGATATCTACCCCCGGAATTGCCTTGTTCTCCTTCTGGTATCAGCCTATGAGTTTGCGACATCAAGATCAACACGAGGCTGCTGCTCCAGCATCGTATGGCGATTGTCATGCCTTTGCTTCGCCTATCGGAATAATTGAAGTCGATCTGATAGCCACTGTCCATGGTTCCAGAACCATTTAATCATGATCACCACGGCCCCTTAGAATATGTGTGGCATGCGTTATCTTCCCCTCGTCAATTATATACTAACCCCCGAATATCGCCGCCAAGTGCCTATCACTGATTCGTTCAGAGAACATCCTACCTTGTCTGGAAGAGGGAATAACTCGCCAGAGATGTTGGTGAACTGTCCGATTCGGCTGCCGTAGCCCCATTGAACGAGGACTGTCGCAATGGTTCAAATACCATTCTCATACGAAATTGTCCTTGTTAATGATTTCTCTGGTTTGCATAGCTATCGGCAGTTAACTGTCAAGTTGCTGCTGGTTCTTCACACACCACGGGTGCCCCGCTTTTAGGAGGCCGATCCCACCTATCGGATCAATGATTTGCATATAACTCCACCTCGACTGGCTCTTCCTGCAAATTCTTCCTGAAGCATAGGCACCTTTTTCTAGCGCGCCGACGGCGTGTAGACGCTTGAGATTTCTTGATCTTTGATCTATTTCTTTCGAACAAGTGATCCGGCAGGTACGGATCTCCTTTTTTCATGTGCGCGTACACACATTTTCGTGTGCGGCAGGAGCTTCTTAGCTTACCCATCCATCACTGTCCAGAACGTGCACAGCATACAAACGCCAAGCGAGAAAGGCACGCTCGCACAGCTCGGCTTTTCGGGATTAACCGCTCCGTGCTTAGATGTCACTATGATTAGTCACCAAATAGAATGCAGGGGTACAGTTAGACAGCTAACTTAACATCAACCTTATCGGTGTACGAGTAACTTCGCGGCCATTCAGATTGTACGAGGACACTTAGGCATCGTCTGAAAATATCAACACGCACTATTTTATAAGCGTGCCTCTCCAAGTGAATGCGCGGGTATGACAAAACTAAGTTTCAGAAATTTCATGTCGAAGAAGGCGGACCTCGTACACGATGATTGTGTTGGTTTCAATTCTGTATCACATAATCAATCCCAATAAGCACCTCAGAATTGGTCCACGTAATCCAGAGAACAAATACCAAATACCTCATCAGAGAAACCTCGACGTGTGATTCACTATACCTTCAAGTTCAACTTGGTTCTTCTGTACTCCTGGAACATCGGAGACCAGGACCGTTGTAAACGTGAGACTCAAACTCGAAGCGGATTAAGAAGTAGAAGCGTGGATATAGAACGTACTACCAAAGGTCCATGCAATCCTACTTGAATTCATTCAAAACTGAAAAGCAAAGAGACATTAATGCAGAGTCAAGTACTGACAACGCCGCACACGTGTCCGGTCACGCAAAAATAGAGCGAGAGGGAAAGGACAGATCATGGAGATTGCTAATAACAACTAGTCGTGAAGGGTATGGACTCTTGACAGGGGCAAGGGTGTAGTCAGAGAAGCGGCGGGATGCGGCGAGTGGAAAGTAAGACAAAATAGTCTACACAACCACGCAGTGGTGTTTCTTGCTATTCTTGGGCCGGCTAAGAAGTGCAGCCCTCGTAGCATATTGGAAGACTTCACGAACGCCCTCGCCTGTTCTAGCCGAGCACTCGAGATAGTGCCTCGCGCCGATCTTGTTTGCCACGGCCATACCCTAAAAAGTTGGACACATCATCCAAAGAAATTTACAATCAAGAAAACAAAAACGTACCTCCTCAGGAGTTACAGGTCTCTGGCTCGTCTTCTTGAGCTCGTCAATTACTCGTCGGTCACGTCTAAGATCGTTCTTGCAGCCGACAAGAATGATAGGAAGACCGGCGCAGAAATGCATCACCTCAGAAATCCACTGGTTTCGGGAGATGCCGTCAGGACCGAATGAGGCATTGCTCATTGGCCAGACGTACCTTTTCTTGAACGTTGTCCAGAGAGTCTGGTGAGTCAACAGCGAAGCAGATAAGAATGACATGGGTGTCTGGGTAACTGAGAGGTCTGAGACGGTCATAATCTTCCTGCCCGGCTGTATCCCATAGCGCAAGCTCGACATGCTTTCCATCAACTTCTACATCCGCCACATAGTTCTCGAAGACGGTCGGAACATAGACCTAAGCACACGAATCAAGCGAATAATTAGACAAACAAGCGGCTGACTATACTACTAGAAAATACCTCAGGGAAGGTTCCTTTGGAGAAAACTATTAACAAACACGTCTGTTAATGATATGAGCTCGTTCTTTGTCATGTTTCGCGTGCAAGTTAAGGGGCGTACCTTTCCACAAGCACCATCACCGACGATAACAAGCTTCCTCCTGATTTCAGCCATTATTCGAACGTAGAAAGTAGGATTGCGTAGATGTACGGGCGCTCCTTGGGGATGATGGTGTTCAGCGAGACAAGAGTCGCACGATGATACAAGTCGGTCTTTTAATCGCTCTTTCAATGGCCACACAATGGGCTGTGCCACAGGTGTAGGCCTGTGCGTGAGACCTAACTTCCCCTTTAGGCAGCCCTTCGTCGTCGCAAGCCACAGCATTAAAGTAACTATCATACCGTAGCGACACAAGTCCAGACTAAGCCTCGGCTGTGAATGTAAAAACGCAATTCGGGCACCATATGTCATACATCGAGCCTATGACATCAACGAACAGGATCCGCAACTTACATACTCGCCTTCGGGTCCGTAACTCCCCATTTTGCATATCTGTATCTCATCAACGTTCCAAGTACCAAACTCCACTTTCACTGGGTCCCGAAAATCATGTGATTCCAGCGGTGTACGAATAAACTCGCGAATAAACGGTGACGTTAGGATTGCGTTATAGGAGAACGGTTGTCGATATGGTTTGCGATGCGAAGTGTTGAGAATTGTGCAATGCAGCTGATTCCGCGTTGGCCGCTAAGTCAGATTAATCTGGAGGAACGAGATGCGAACCTTGAGAGGACGACGATCTTGAATAAACCCTGCGTCACGAAATGCTTTGCTCACAAATTCTGTTAGAGCATTAATATGTGAACGTAATTAGCATGGGATGAGAATAGACGCACCGCTAACGGATTTCAGGCGCTGCGCGTCTTCTGTGTCCAGTGAAGGGCCTAACCAAAGTATATGTGCGTTGTCTGCATTACCGCGATCGGGGTTCATGATGTTCATCTCCGTAAGAGGAATGCAGAGATTATGCCCGTCCAATAACTCCATTACGTGAGTTCTCAATGTCAATAACAATGCCTGTGCGTCTGCTAAAGTTCTTCCCGAGGAAACCGGTGAATTTTCAAGAGTCATCACTCCTAGTGTCAAATGAAGACGACGAGGTGCGATAATAATACCGCGATCAACGCCAGGAAGCGTACAATTAAGCAGGCCATCTGTGAACGACTTCACTGATTGCTGCAATTGCACGTGGTGTCCCTAGTTCTATGTTAGCGTGAATTTTTACTATTATCAAAAGATCGGTACTGACGATGGGCAGGGATATGACTTGGAGATTACGCACTGAGCACGTATAGAGTATTCAAAAGTCGAAACCTACGGACAATGTGTAGGCCGTAATTTAAAATTACGTTTTGTCGCACCAGAGGAAAATTTTCCACGTTGAGAAGTCGAAGCACTTGCCCTAGCAGTGTATTTCGTAGCCATGTTTTATAGCAGGAATATGATAGCGGGGAAACTAACAGAGGAGGAGTCAAGATTCAAACCGGAAAATTCCGAATCGTCAATTCAAGACATGATCAACTCCACTTTATCGCCATCGAAAAATGATTTATAGAATCAATTTAACAAGTACATCTTCAGGCAATTTTCAGGATTCACTTGCCTCCCTGACGGTCTGTCATGGTTGACGGCAGGCTCTTGATCAACGGCCGTCGGCGCTACTACTAGGGTGGTGACCACAGCGATAAGAACTGTATTCAGTCAAAGTCTTATCGATAAGACCTTGGCTGAACGCAATATTTTTACGTTGTGTTCTCGACTGTGATCATTATCATTCATGCATGTATGTCGCAAATCTATCCTTTTACAATTTGTAAGCTAGCCCTAGCTCTCATTAACAGAGATCTACCATCAACTATTTGCTCCGATCGAGTCGTTCCTGTGTTACCGCCATGAGTCAGCCGTTCTTTGTACGAATTTCTAATGTGGAATCGTGGAAAACAGTATACGGTGCCCATCGAAGGTGCTTATAATCTCCGTTGCTCTATTTTAAATGGAGTGGCTTCCAGGGAGACTTTGACAACGTTGCAATGTCCTTATCGACTTCACAGATTGGTGGGAGCCATTTGGATGACAATTGTATCCTCATCTGATATAGTGGTGCGTGCGTGCGACTTCCTAAGCCAATAGCTGGCAAGTTACCAACTCTGACTTTGGTTCGAGGCGTGGAGCAGCTGTGCTTCTCGCAAATTACCAGAATCCGACTTCTCAGCTGGGCATGTTTCGCGGTGAACGCGTTGCGGTATATCTATGAACTTCTAGCACCACACCACCGGCAAGAACTTGCAGTGTTCGGTACTCAATCAAGGGTCGTCCTGGTCTTCGCGATCAATCAACAAGTAATACGTGATGAGCATCTGCATCAATTTATAGCGCTCCGTGTGCAAAGTATCAACCCGTGCAGGCATCAATGCATCACGATCTCTACTCCATTGGGGAACTTTCCACGAAAGCTGTTCAGGTACAGCCTCAACTTTATATCGAAATGAGACATATCGATATGGAGCACAGCATGCACCTTTAATAGTACATTGAGCGTTGCGCAGTGCATTGGCCACAATAAAATCTGTACTTGCTGGGATAAGAACTCTATTCAAGCTGTTGACAGCTACAGTGGGTATTGGACACAAGGTTAAAGACTCTGGTCACGGGGCGAGGGTGTCCGTCTCGCTGACGGAGGCGGCGGCAGCCACGTCACATTACATCACATCAGTACTTTGAAAGTCGCCATCAGTTTCTTCTTCGCAGCTTCGTAATGCCACTTTCCTGCTCTGGACATCCGATTGTTCTGCTTCAGCTGTTGGCCACCTTCTTCAACATTCCCTATGCTACGCGAAAGTCACAGTTTTGATAGGTCGTTTCCGAGTCTACAGTAAGTTAAATCATGACTGGGCAACTCTATTCCTTACGGGCAGCTAGTAGGAAAGCGCATGAAGGGCTTCCGTTCGCGCCAAGTTTAATCCTTCGGTAGTGCCTGGCTACATAATAATAGTGTGAGAGACGTGGTGAATGATGTCCGTGACCATGTCGTGAACGTGTCCACTGGTTGACAACGTCGTTGACAGATTTTGACACTGTTTAGGCTTCTTGGAGTGTGTGAATAAAGTACCCAAAGAAGATCACGCAGGGTCGCTGCAAACTGTAACGCTACCGAGTGCGCCGGGCGGGATGGCGAGCGCGCCCGCGAAACAAGGATACCCTCTTAACACTGTCTTAACATAATATCGTTCGTAGGAAGTCCAGTTTTTGGTTGTGGTATGTTCAAAATTGACTTTTGGGCGTCTTTTCTGACATGTTACCAATTGACGGAACTTTTTATGTACAGCGCTTGAGTGGTTCCGAAATCTGGAACTATTAGCATCGCCTCGTTATTTACCTCCTTCTGTGTTCCCCACAAGTTATTCCCCGGTCTCATTCATTCCCTTTCGTGCTATCTTAAGCCTACCTCACAGTTAAGGACGACTATCGACCGCATCTAGATCCTACTGGTACAACTGGCACTTGAAGCTTTTATGTTATCATAGGCTTTCATTTAGACGTTCAAAATCTCATTCGGGCCTTCCTTCCCCTCCCTCTCTGTAAGTCTACCATATTTCGTAGCTCGGACTTCCTATAACCCTTGACTTCTTAGACCGCTATCTATATCCTCTTAGTGAATGATGACCCTACTCAAAAGCGCCCGAGTATCTTCCAGGGCGGAAGGCAAGCAACGTGCTCGAGACGAGGGTACCGGTGGTACCGGTGGCATGGTGTTAAACCTTGAGATGGTGACTACTAGCTACGATTCAGTGTGAGTCTTTGAATTATCCATATGAATCTTGAGTTATTCTATTCTTGCGGCCCTGCCTTTCGAAGGGTTTGACTTTTTGCCTCCTGATTTCGTTTTGGGTCCTGCATTTTTCTTCTCCATGCTCATCGCTTGAATATAGTGCCTATACCGTGCCCGTATCAGTAGGCTCCGCTCAGCAAAACCTTTCCCTTCAGGTTGATACAGGCTCATCGGACCTCGTAAGACGTGCCTTCCTTGGCTACACAGCCTTTCTGATCATTAAAAATACAGTGGCTCGCATCAAAATCGTGTTCCACTGCATCGTGTTCATCCACGAATGGTCGCCTATATGATCCGACCTCCTCGACGCCAACTAACATTAATTTTACCATCAATTACCTCTCCGGAACTGTCAGCGGGCCCATAGTATGGGATAGCGTCCAGCTTGGAACATACATTGTACAGAATCAAGCACTGGGTTTGTTTTCTGTATTTTTTTTTGCATTACATCATGCTTATCAGCATTCACAGCCGCCGCTGACACGGTATCTGATGAGCCCCTTAGCGTAGATTTTGACGGTATCCTTGGTCTCGCTCTTCCCCTTAATTCGGTAATCGAACAAGAAATCCCTTCAGCTACGAACGATAACCCAGATGGTGCACCATTTTCCTCGAATTTGTTCTCTATGTCCCCCGCCTCCACAGCTCCCTCACAGCCGTTCTTCTCCCTCACTTTTGCCCGTCCTGGTTCGGATGCAATTCCATCGCTTCTTGGAATCGGTATGCATCCTTCGTCTGTAGTTCCAGATCCTTCGAAAATCAACTATTCAACACTTTTGAGCCAGGGCATTGGCATATTGTTCTGGAAAACGAATGTTCAAGCCATCACAGTCTACGTGAATGGACAGGCACGTTCTGTAGTACTAAACGAGTCTGTTACTGGCGCTGCCTTCCCCACTGCATTGCTCGACTCTGGGGTACCATTCATCATCACAACATCGTCTATCGCAAACGGAATATATGGCGCACTGGGCATAAGCCCGGCCTCAGACGGTAGTTGTGCGTATTCTATTCACCTCAGCTCCTAATTCGTGAGCTGATCATCTGTTAGACTACGTCCCTTGTACAACGCCACTCAACATGACCATCACTCTCGACGGCCAACCCGAACTACCCATCCACCCCCTCGACCTCACCAGCGAGCCGTCTGGGCAGCAGGACTCCCAGTACTGCGTGGGCCTCATACAAGCTGATGACGCACAACTCACCGCTACTTCCGACATCGGTGATATGGTCCTCGGCGTTCCTTTCATGCGTAACGTCTATACTGTGCTTGCGTACGAACCCCCACCCTTTAACGCATCCGTCTACACTGGAATCCGTCCAACACTGGGACTCATGGGACTCACAAATATAACTGAAGCACTCGATGAGTTCAACAATGTTCGCGTCCTCAATCAGCCGCTCGGCGGCGCACCATCACAACAGGCCGCTTCTTCAAGCGACACAAAGATGTCGGTGGGCCTCGAAGTTCTTATTGGTCTAATCGGCTTCTTTGCGCTATGCGTCACCCTTTTCGGACTGAAATGGTTCATGACGCGGCGGCAGTGGAAGAAACAGGGAATGGTTGACACGGATAGAGGGAAGAAAGGCGAAGGCGACTGTAAGGCCTACCAGCTTACGAGGCGGAATTTTCAGTCAAGCGATGATGTTCCTCCAATTAGTACTCTCCGGACGCTCGCGTACAGCTCATACTCAACGAGGAAAGAGAAAGTATCTGAGTATACTTTCGACTCAAGCGGGACCCGTGTTGAGCTAGATCCTGTCGACGAGTTTGGAGAATGGAATGTCAAATACGAACACTCGCCTCCGTCGGTATTTGACCTGAGCGATCCTTGGGATCCTTATGCTGCGAATCGAGATACGATTGTAGGCACTGATGCGCCCTTGCCCGATTCTCCCACTTCCCTCGATTTTTTCACTACGAACCATCGACGGACGTTGGATGAAATCAGTGGCGTGCCGGAAAGCACATCTGTTCCCTTACTCGCAGAGCGACACCACCGAAGTAGCAGCTCACAGAGCAGTGATAGCGACGTTGCGGAGACTAGTGTAGGTATGGCAGGCGTCGGCACCGTTGCACGTGGGAGCCAAATTATTACTGGTTTGCATCATGGCCTACCTCGGAGCGACAACACTGACAGGAACTCATCATCCTTTGATTCGTGCAATGAAGTCGCCGCTCCCTCATGGCGATCTTCGACATCACACGAACATCCTGAAATTGTTGATGTTATCGACATGCATTGACGGACCTGGACGCGGCCTTTGTTAAAAGCATTACTGCTTCCCCACTCGGAATAACCATGTGGATCTATTCATCACGCTCTCACGTCTATACCATCTCATCCCATCTCACGCACATCTCTGTTGAGGCTCTTTGATATCCGAACATGTAGTATACTGATGCATGGTTGTTCATCTGGACTTTTTATATGGGCTCATTACCTGGACTGTCGTTTGTGTTCTTATAACTATAATACAGTCAAGCGATCGGTGCAGATCTACCGGATACTTGTACATCATTTGTATGTGGGGCGAATGTATCACTCCATTCTGTACTTATGGTATCAGACCCGGTTATCACAACTATAATACAAGCACCGGGGCCTTAGCAAATTAAAATACACTAACCAAATAGATTCTTGCGCAAGACGCCCCAGACGCTCAGAGCACATATTACTGCTCTCCACTCACTGTTAGATTTGGTTACCAGGGAAGATTATATAGTGCTACCACTGCCGTTAATTTATGGAATTGCTGATGTGCACATAGTCCGGGGTGGAGGGAGACCGAGAGCAAGTGACTTGGTAGGGCACGGGCAAATGATGGCAGGATCCCCGACACCCATGTCAGCAGACGAGGGGCAGGAAACGTCTAAATTTCCTTGCAATCTTCTCTGCAACTCCGACGGCACATATGTATGATCCTATGTTCTCGATCGTTCTGTGTGGCTGTGCAGTAGTGTGGCCAGTGCCAGCCTCGGCGTGTTGGAGTCTGCAAGCAACGGAGGGCAAGCGCCTGCTCGTTCTTCAAGCTTCAACTGCATTCTACAACCATCTAGCGAGCTTTCTATAACAGGATAGATCAAAACATCCATCCATTTTCATCACGCGACAACTGGGTCATTCCACGACTGAGTTTTGTCACCCCTTACAAGCTTCGATTCAAATATTCGTATGTCGTCCCTCCAGATAACTATCGCCTAGATTATTTCTCATCGCATCTTGGAACCCAGCCAGTACTTTCAGTTGGTTCATTGCACCTCGCATATCACAGCCTTCATTAATGGGTGACGATCAGTGTCAGTCCTTCCATCTCTCATCTCTGCATGCTCTCTAACCTCTTTGATAGCTCTTGCAGGAACTTGGGCGAGACTGTCCGAGGTTGCTATCAAGGGTGCTTAATATAACTCCCGTGAGCGTCAGCCCCATCCAAAATGTTTGCAAGGGACTCGGGTGGATCTCCTCAAATACATCTACGGATTCCTGGACAATACAGAGAGTAATCAGCTCATTTGGCTACATGGAACGGCTGGCGTTGGAAAGTCTGCCGTTGCGTTTACAGTAGCTGAAAATATGAAAGGTCAAAAAGTGACTAAAGAGACGGATGTCGAAATGCGCCTAGCGGGAACATTCTTTTTCTCTCGGAAATAAACCGACCGTTGCACAACCGAATATTTCTTTGCGACACTTGTATACCAGCTTGGCACCAATTTTCCAAGCATCCAGGAAGACGTGAGCAGAGCCATCCGCAAGAATCCCGCTCTACTACATCCCCGATCTCACCCTTTCCCTTGCACGGGCTCTTCGTGAGCCTGATCTGCCCATGACCCACATTCTACTCACGAGTCGCTCGGAATCGCATATCTGTAAAGTCTTTCATGACAAAGAGGTGCGCCCGTGGGTGCGCGAGATACCAGTGAAAACTTCTGGGGAGGGCGTTGCTACCATCATCTCGCTAGACGGTGCCGACGTCGACAGTGACATCTATATATTTTTGCAGCATTCATTCGGAGAGCTGCAATGCCGCCATCCCGATTTTCCTCAGCCATCGGAGGGTGAGCTTGCGAAGCTGGCAGACGTTTCATTGTGGTGTCTACGATGATGAAGTTTATTGTTGACGATGGATACAAGGATCCCCGGGATCGGTTACAGCTAATGCCCGAACTGACGAGCGAGCTCCTACCAGGAACAGAGGTGTACAAACTACATGATTGTATCCTCTCCACGTGTGCCGATCCTAAGCGGGTATATCTGCACTTGTTCATTGTCGCTGCACTTGCAGGCCCTCTGCCGCTGTCATAAATCTCGAAACTTCTTGGTCCTGGTCAGGGTCGTGATGTCGAGACAACACTAGTGCAGCTACGGTCCGTTATGGATATCCCTACAGACAGCACTCTCCCTGTGAATATATATCACTCGTCCATTCGCAACTATGTTTCCGACCCATCAAACTGCGGCCTCTCTGAAGTACGCGATAACACATCACTTCACCCTCATTCCGTACTTGCATGGTCCTCCCTCCGCTTGATACAAGACATTCCAAGAAGCACGACTCTCTTGGATGCACTCTCAGAACTGAAGAAGCAAAGCAAAGCTATGCAATTTGGGGACCCCTATAAGTTAAAAGACTCATTAGCGTTCCTTGTTCAGCCGCCAGAGCCACTGTCAGCTGTCATCTGTATGCTGTGGCTTCGAGGAGATCGCGCTTCAGATTTACAACCTTGGCTGGTGACTATGAACGGGTATGCCTGGCTGCAGACCCGAGGAGGGCGAGACTGGAATCGCATCCTTAGATTCTCTCGGAGAAAATCCCATACGTGGAATGCCGCCGAGATAGCGAGTTCGTCAAAGCTACAGTGGCTCATAAAATACCCAATAGAGCATATTACCCATTTGTTCGGCACGGTGCATGGTCTGCATTCGTGCATTGTTGGAAAACGAACCGTGAACGACCCACTATCCAGAGACTGAACGATTACTTGGATCACCAATATGGACCTGACTCGAAGAAGGCAAGCCGCTAGGACTTGCTGCTGAATATGGATGAAGGGATGTTTGTCGCCTCGTTGTATGGATGAGCATTGCACTTGCGTGTATAAATAGCATTTGATACCTTAGAAAAGCATAGAACCGATCTTGCTACTGCACTACTGGCTTGTGTCGTCAGGGTTTCTCTTTTTACGTAAGGATCTCATTCTCTAACTACTTCATAGTCCCTTGGCTATGTATGGTGCTTTCCTCCATCACTCGGGCGTCATCTTACAACTCCTAAACTCTCTTTCAAATTGAACATACCACCACCTCGCTGCAATACAGTTGACAGAAATTACAGTTCTGTGTCCACCTAACAGTGCACAAGCTATCCTCGAACTGTCTACCGCCGATGACGACGACACCTTTTCTTCCTTATCTTCTTCTAGGTTTAATACAGAGCGGGCAGCACGAGATGATGCACTAGAGTTTGGCAAGGCGAAGCTGAAGGCCGTTCTGTCTGACATAAAGAGACGCACCTATTTATGTGGAGGGTGGGGAAGTACTAACGGTGATATATGCAGATCACATCAGGTGGCCCCACCGCGGTCAAGGTATACGGCAGTCTCTTTAACGCAACGAGAGTACCCTATGTCGAGATTCTCCGAGTAGAGGTGATATACGGCGAGCTTTGTGTCTGAGAAAATTTGGATGTATGCGTACTGAT
This sequence comes from Suillus spraguei, assembly GCA_016800925.1. Taxonomy (NCBI): domain Eukaryota; kingdom Fungi; phylum Basidiomycota; class Agaricomycetes; order Boletales; family Suillaceae; genus Suillus; species Suillus spraguei. The sequence continues at coordinate 38,098 of JABCPU010000096.1, read as the reverse complement.
GTCTGACTAACTTTGCGATGGCTCGACCTATGCTTCGAAACGCCAGCATACAGGTGTTCCTCCGCCACGTATTGCTGGAGGTCGATTATCAGGTGGCGTTTCCTTCTAAAGGGTTGGAAACGTGAGTTTTTGCTTGCAGTGAAATATATCTCAACGTGATACGTGAATGTGGGATCGATGTGCAAGCCGACCATAAGGATTTAACGAAAAGTTGCTGTCCATGGAAGATGATGAAAAGTGCGTTTCTTCATTGGATTGAGTATCCGCACCTTTTTTCATGGACATTTTCAGGCTCTATAGATTCATCGAGGACGTTTATACATATGCGAATCGCATCCTCTTACATCTCCTGCTGCAAGACTAACAGCTCATACTTCGGCTCCACTCTTTCAAGTGTTATTTCTTCCTGGCCTCCTCATCCTTATCCACCTCTTAGACCTTGCATTTACAGGAGAAGATGCCGCGTTCCGCGAAGATGTGCGAGCTAACATTGCAAGCAGTGAATTATACGAATGGTCAAGATCATTAGCGTGATCCGCGGTGAGGAAGGTGAAAATAAGTCCGTGGTGGCGTCCCGTGTCTAACGGTTCAAACAGGTGACAAATTGTGCTCCTCAAAGCTCGCGTACTCACTTTCGCTTTGCAAACATTGGCTTTCGAAACATTAGAGGTTCTGATGAACGCTAGATGCGAATTTGGCTAAGGTAACCACCGTAGATTGCCAATTCCCCTAACTTTAACGTTGTTACCAGACGATAGTTTAGCTATGGCAAGAACAGTGGGTGTGTAGTAAAGAGCGGGACTTGAACTGAGATTGTGTGACATGGGCATGCAACGTTTCGGAATTAACAACTTAACAAAGGAGACCGCTCGTAGATGGGGTAAGAGAACAGATTGGAATCAAATTCCTCCCGCTTCTACTCCTCCTCATAGTTCGGGTAAGTAAAGAGATTGGAGTCGAGTTCCTCCCGCTTCTGCTCCTCCTCATAGTTCGGGTAAGTAAAGAGATTGGAGTCTAGTTCCTCCCGCTTCTGCTCCTCCTCATAGTTAGGGTAAGTAAAGAGATTGGAGTCTAGTTCCTCCCGCTTCTGCTCCTCCTTATAGTTCGGGTAAGTAAAGAGATTGGAGTCTAGTTCCTCCCGCTTCTGCTCCTCTTCATAGTTCGGGTAAGTAAAGAGATTGGAGTCTAGTTCCCCCCGCTTCTGCTCCTCCTCATAGTTCGGGTAGGCGAAGAGATTGGAGTCAAGTTCCTCCCGCTTCTGCCCCTCATAGTTCGGGTAAGTGAAGAGATTGGAGTCAAGTTCCTCGCGCTTCTCCAAATCTGGTGACAGGTGACGCCTATTAGCCTCAGTATGGTGATGATGTCATGAATACTTACAGGAACTTTTCACAATGGTTCCTTGCGTGGGGTACGCCGTAGCAAGAGTAACGCGCGCAAGTTAAGCGTTCATTTCAGTGGTTTTAAGTCCGGCCCGTACTAGCGGAAAGGTAATCAATTTTTACTTCGATTCGCTTCAACTAATGATGAGGACTATTCTAAGCAATTATTTTAAGGGTTAACAATTGGACTCGCATGTGCCCAACTATTCGGACAGCCCCTCGGAGACAAACCCAGGTCATGGTCAACGATTCCTCACACTACTCTCCTGTCGATACTGTTGACAATGATGAAGAGGAGAAACTATTTGGTGATGCAGATAGGTTCCCTGAAGAACCTCGTCTCAACTCGCATATCTTGCGCGTGTGGCCTATGTTGAGCCACGGTGCGTTAATATGCACATCGATACTCTTTTTCGTGCTATGGATGTGTACGCCTTCTCCCCACCTGCGCGACGACATTCCTATATACTGTGAGTGAACAGACATCCTCGGACAGTTAACATACAGTGTTGATGATCTGTCACAGCTCCAGCAAGTAGTGCTGTTGACCCCATGATCATAAGATTTAATGGAACCCTCGACTTTCCTTCTATCTATCGTGGCCATCCTTCCCCAGAAATTGATGCTGCTTGGGCCAGGATAGCTGATAATGGTGCGTCGCCCAATTTTTCCCCGTCATCTTAATTAGTAATTGTTCACGGTAAATCTCAGTGGTACCAACTCGAATGTCGCTTGAGGAAATTCTCAAAGCTGGTGAAGTATATTTACCTTCCAAAGTCAAGTATCCGGCCAAATTCGGTGGAGGTTTCATGGTATCCTTGGAAGTTACGCATGAACTCCATTGTCTGGTAAGTCATGCTTCACCGAAAGTCTAGTTGTTCTTGCCTCACATTTTGTAGAATTTTCTTCGCAAAGCCTCGTGGCCCGAGTATTATGGACCCAAAGACATTTCGTTCCAGGACACCCCCGAAGTAGTCCGCATGCATCTTGGTACATATACTTTTTCTAAAATTAATCCACCTCCTGCTCATCATATATATTATAGATCATTGCATTGAAATGATCAGGCAGAATATCATGTGCAATGCTGACGTGACGATGATAACATGGGACTGGGTTGAAAGACACAAATTCGCATACCCTAACTTCAACACCCGCCACCAATGTAGGAACTATGAGAAAATCTTGGATTGGGCTGTCGAGCACGCTGTTCATATTGATAAATCCGAGGTTACTCGTTTGGAAGATACAGTTGACATCCCCTTACCTTTCCATCTGACACCATGATAATGTATAAGGAATATCGTGCTGCTTACTCACTACATACATTCACGAGTATCTTGCAAGAACAGGATGATTAAGAGCTTGATCAAATTAATATATCACATCACGAACTCATGCGTGGTTGGTACTAGTATGCTTGGGGAACGGATTGTTACTTAATGAGTTCCAGTCAAAAATAAGGAAGAACTACTAGCACACTAGGGTAGTTGACCGAACACTTACATACCACGGCCCGCATCCATACCCGCTTGCCAGGAATGTTATTTGACGGATATTATGACGAACGTTTTCCTACTAGTAAATCAGTCCCCCTTTCAGCCTAACAAGTCCGATAGCGGTGAATTACAAATGGCTTCATGAACGCATTCTTTCGACAAGATCATTACTCAACTTCTCGATATTTGACAGTCTTGAGTATGCGTAGCGCTTCCATTGCGAAAGAAGTTTACAAAACATTCACTCATGGATTGGTGGAGATGCCCTTCACTGTCATTATTTTATTTCGCCATTCTAAACTCACGAGAAATGCAGGACTGGGAGTTTCAACTTGAGAATTGATCTGGAGATTTCCTGTTCCCGGAAGGTTTTCGTACTATAGAGTAGTTGCTTTTTTAACTTTCGGTTGGCGTTTTGGGCAAAGTCCCTCGCTCAATGTGGTTCGACCGAGACTATGCCAAACAGGGATCGTTCAACGATAGTTTTTCGACAGGTCCAAACTCTGATTGGTAGTGTCAGTTTTTCGGTTCGAAGGGTGACTTTGGCGAATGCGGCCCGCACGCCTATAACTCGCTTCCAATAGGCTCTTCATCGACTCTGGCAATATGCTCAAGCTATGTAGCTGAAGGCGAGGAGTAAGTTTCACTATGGGAGCAGGTAGAATGGATGCGGTGGGTTTGAGCTCCACCTGCTGATCAAGTCATAACTTGAAGTCACCGGTAGTAGGCTGTCTATTGCATTTTAGAATTACATAATATGTAGCTAGCCTAGTAGTCCTTGCTGACTTTGCCGAAGTTATGTAACCGAACACGGAAGCGAAGCGAAGTTACCTCAGATTCGCTTCGCTTCGATGGCGCCGAAACCAGAGCCTTCCGAGAACAGGGAATCTGCAGATCAATACTCAAGGCTCGGAGAGCCCCTTTATGTACTCAGGTCCTGGCTTCCAACTTACCCACGAGTGCAACTTGCGTTCAAGTGTAACCCGGGCATCTTGAATTTGAAACCCAACAAACTTCAAGTCCTCTTCTTGCGTCAGTTATGCATAAGGAATATCCTGCATTGTATTCTCCTGTCGACGATCGTGATCATACGAACCTTCTTGATGATAGCAATGCAGAAACAAGACCTCCTCCGAAATCTCGTCTCCTTCGCTGGTCGCCATGGCTAAGCCATGGTGTGCTGTTGTCCATAACGATGGTGTTCTTCGTGCTATGGGTACGGGCCCCGTCCATCGATGACGTAGTTCTGTACTGTAGGTGGATGGATAACGTCAACGCACAGGACCTTACTTACTCGTCGCAGCTCCAGCAAATGAGGCGATTGAATCCATTGGCATCATAAGATTCAATGGAACTCTGAACGCCCCTTCTATATATCGTGGCAGCCCGTCTCCAGAAATCGACGCCGCTTGGGATAGGATAACTTTTGATGGTTGCACCTTATGTTTTACTTGCACCACAAACACTTGCTTATTATATTTCCCAGCGCGTCCAGGTCGTATGACCCTTGAACAGCTGCTGAGAACAGGAGAGAAGCCTTCTCCCGCCATGGCTAGGTATCCGGACAAATACGGTGGAGGTTATATGGCAAGCGTAGAGGTCATTCACCAGCTGCATTGCATAGTAAGTTGTAATAATACAGGGAGACTGGTCGATCTTTACTCACTCCCCGTAGGACATGCTTCGCAGAGTCAGCTGGGGAGATAAATCCTCGGGTGATGACCATGGTAAATCTTCGGATCATGATCATGACGATGATAACTCCTCCGAAAGTTTCGGGCGCATTCATCTCGGTAACTATATTGTTCACTACCAGGCCCACATCCTGCTTACTAGTATATTGTACCTCAGACCATTGTATCGAAATGCTCAGGCAGATCATTATGTGCCGTGGCGACGTAACGATGCTCACTTACGACTGGGTGAAGGGACTTGAAGATCCTTTTCCGAATTTCAACATTCCTCACCGATGCAGAAATTTTGAAAAGGTGTTGGATTGGGTTGATGAACATCGTGTTTTTGTCCATCAATCCGACGTTGTTCGCTTTGACGACAATGTGGACCTGCCTTCCCCTCCTTGATCGCATTCTCAATATTCTCTTCAAATGAGGCTCTCGCGTAGACCAAATTATGATGAATGTAGCACTGGATCCAGGTGCCGTCGAATATTCTTGAATATGTTGCTAAGTCGAACGAAAATCTCTACCGAATAGATTAATAATATCATGTGTGAAACACGTGGCAGCGCACCTTCAGGTCGTATTTTGATACAGTCTTCTAGACAGTCCAATCGAAAGGATGCTAAACTATGTAGCTGTTACGCTGATCATCTCAAGCAGCACTTTAAGGGGTCTCAGGCCTGGTTTCAGGGAAGGTGGTCTGAGAGACTCATCCTTCCACCTCCTTCGCAGGCCTATGAGCCTCTATGAACCCTTCGAGAGACCTCCAGCGCTGCCATGCCTCTGCCAGTTGCTATCTCCCGCACCTCATAAGAATACTCCACTGCCGCCACTTCAAAGTAAGTAGTATGTCCTTAGACCTTCGAAGTCTTCCTCTTTAAAAGAGGAAGACTTAGAAGGACACACTACTTATTTATATCTTGCAGTGTCATCACGATTTTGTGCTTTCTTTGTACGACCATGGATAACCAATTATAATTCAACATCGTGACTGTATTCAAATTCCAGTGAGTCTCGACGCACCTTTGTGAGCCTCCAGCGCTTCTTCTCATCCCTTTTGAGGCACTCTTACGAGCCTCCAGAGCTCTAGCATTCCCTCCAGTACTTCCTCGCGATCATCCGACATACCCTTACGAGCCTCTAGCACCTAACCTCGTCCCAGTACGCCTTCCAGTGCTCGTCTTGTATTACCTCTAGAACTGTATGAGAGGCACTCGGAGCTGGATGGAGAAGCTTTTCAAGCGGCCGCTCTGGCAGTATGTCGACATGATGTCGTCGGGGGTTTTCTTTTTTGGGATCGCATCTTCTCTTTGCTTGGTAACTACTCCATAGCAGCTTAGGGGGGGATTGATCTCGCTCATATTTTTTCCAGACATAATAGAACGTTATAGTGTATCAGTGCGTATCGGCATTTACCAACGTTACTATACTGCTATTCTCCTCCTCTTTTGTACAGGGCCGGAGCCACCTTGATCTTGGGCTTGTCAATCATGTGCTTTGTGCTGTCATCCTCAAGGTAAATTTTCCCCACCACTCGAGCGTCGTCTTACCATTGACTCTCCTCTCTCAAATCGAGCATGCTTTCAGCGCCTCGCTACAATGTAGTCGACAGAAATTATGGTTCTATGTCCACCTAACAGTGCATACCCTATCCCTTATTTACCGGTTCATCCTTGAACTGGCTGCCACCGATGACGACGACGCCCTGTAATGCTGCGTATATGTTCGACGGGGGATTGTCGGACCACCAGAGAGAGATGAGTGAGTGGGAGTTGTTCACTAAAGGTACGTAAAGTGAGGACAGGTTTATATATCTAAGGGAGTGGCTGTATCGGTATAACGAGAATTCTATAACCGGCAGTACAAAGGGAATTCCATAGCCAGGGAAGTGACATCCCTTACAGCCCCTCTATGGTGTATGGTCTTTCGTCCGTGCCCCTGTAGTCGTCCTAGTATGACATAGACATCCAGCACATCTATGAACCACTGTTCGACAGAATTTAAGAGTATGGTTGCTTTCGGATTTCAAGGCATGTGCAAAAACACTACATGGCACGTAATAAGTCCTCAAACCTTGTTTCTAAGTTATCCAGGCGCTTTCTTTACAGACGGTCTAAGACCATGATCAAGTCAATAACCGATAAACAATTAAACTCAATGTGACACTCACTAACATTGCCGAGGTCACTGCAAGCCTCCTTGACCTGCGCCGAGAGCATTTTCTCGCCCTCACAAACCCAGACATGGGGGTTGTAGAACTGCCATCAAACATGAATGACAGCAATCTTATAGAAGATAACCTAGCGACGTACCTTCTTGTCTGCACCTTCAGAGTTATCAACTTGAATGAGCAGGTAATTTTTCGAGGACACCCATGATAAATCGACAAGAGAGCATGATAGTGGATCGAGAAGGTGTCAGAACAGCCTTTGAATGGGAGCAAAGAGGTACCTTATAAGCTACCGATGGCTGTTGAAACGACTTAGAAATCAATAAGTCTTTCACTCGTCCAAGTTGTCCGATCACCATTGTAGGTATCAGCAAACTCGCCCATGGTCACACTGCGTACAAGTTTGTGAATGCGGGCAATAAGCCCTTCTTGGTGAAGCCGAAAGTTTTTGAGTGCATCTATGTCATACTAGGACGACTACAGGGGTGCGGACGAAAGACTGTACACCATAGGATTGCGCGATGCTATAAATTGACTGGGAAGCCGTAGAAAGTCAGAGGGGTAAGAGTGGTAGAACTCGAATGATGGACTTGGAAGATATCGAGGTGCGTCCATATTCAATCTCTTTCTGTGCAAATTCTGACATATAAAAGTACAGGCATGCTGTTTGTCCCGCAGCTGTGATATGTATCTAGATGAGCTCTGTGATGAGATTAGCAAGGCTCGCGGGAAACACCCGTCATTGTCCACCATCTGGCGAACGCTTCATCGCACGGGATATTCAAGGAAGAAAGTTAGTGTCTTGATTCTCGTTGACAATGATGTTTGATTGATGTGTGCAATAGATCACTCAAGAAGCAAGAGAGCGGAACCTTGATAAACGTGCTGAGTACATGTATCAGATTGGCCTCAAGTATAGACCCGACCAACTCATTTTTGTCGACGAGAGCTCCGCCGACATCTGGTGCGGAGCTGAATCCACCTGGCATTGTGGCTGCTGACGAAGTGCCAGGCTTTTTTTGGTGGAATGGGCCGTGGCCATGGTTTAGTCTTTGAGACGACTTCCTGACTTGAAGGATCTTCCACCTGTGTACCACTGGGGAGCTGTGATTGCTTTTTCGGAGGACGGCAGCGTTTACGAGGCTCCTTGACCTTGCGCACTCGTGCAGGAGCCTTTGCCATCCTGCGAGACAATGTAGCAGACCGGGAAAAGTGAGATTAGATGTGTGTGAATTTGGTTTGTATACTAGTACTAGACACGAGACAAGTGTCCACTTCGCCAGATCGTTCCATTCGTTCTACAGTCGTCTGCGCCTCATTGTTCTTATCAAGTTTGTATCTTACCGCTTGTCATTATCTTGCTTCGTTACTGAAATAAAAATCAATCTTTGTAGACTGTTGGCTCTGAGAGCAGGTGACCACCAACTTCACCAAATCGCTTGGTTTTTTCGCTGGTCGTCTGCGTTCGATTTTTCTGATCAGTTTTGTCGCTTGGACCATGTCAATAGCTTGCTTCATTGTTGAGATAAAAATCGATCTTTGTAGGACTACTTTTCGAAAACAAATGCACGCTTTTTTGGAAAATACCGCCGGCCTCTCTTATTATGCAACTGCTGTAAGGACACATACTACTAGTTACCGTACTAGCTCTAATTACTAATATATGTCCTGTTCACCCTTACTTGCCTTACATTTATAATGTGTCAGTATATAATTACCTCACCTTTTGCCAAGTTGTGATTCTGGACTATCATATAGTACTGTGAACCCCAGTATCATTCCTCCTATAATATGCCATTTGTCACAGTCGCCGCTTCACTTGTTATCAACCCCTCCTTCAGCGCTGACTCTGACTCAGACACGTGGGTGTTCAACGGCTACTGTGGACCGAGTTCTTCGTCTGAGCAACTTGGTGTTGGCGACACCATCGTTGTTTATCAATATACCCTGCACATGAGTTCCATCCCCACCCCTTCCCCCATATTTACCGCTACCATTACGCACATTGTGGGGTGGGGTGGAGGCCATGTTAAGTTTGGTGTGCATACTGAGGCCACTGCTGGCATTCCGACTTACCAGGGCCCTTGCACCATTTGTCTTCCACTACGGATATGCCGTCTCTTTTGGTGGCAGCGACTCTGGGGATGGATATTTCCTTTCCCTCGCTTATCTGTGATCCTGCAGTCACAGTGATTCCATCACGTCAATTCATTTGTCAGTATCCATCTGCTTGCCTTGTATCACTCAGCAGCCTATTGTGACTTACCCTTTCATTCATAGGTTTCAAGATGCGCTTCAGTCATGTGCATGAACCCCAGTGAAAACTGAAAACTGCTAAAACAGATGTAAATATACGCAAAGCTACTTTGCACCTTACATACCTGGTCTTATCTACGGTACATAATCGACGCGTTTCGCAAACACAACATTCAGGCTATAGACTGCTTCCTCGTTTCACGCGTTGACTTTGTGTTTAGCAAACGAGAATTACAAGCAGCGCCCGGTCCATACTATGGCTACTACTCGCACACATCGTAATGCTCTGTACTCGTCACTAGCGCATGTAGTCCTTGTTGCACTATTGCTGCACCCACCATAATACATACTTTTATGTGGCAGAGTGGGATTTTTTCTATGGGTTACCTCTCACTGCCAGCACTCAAAAACCTCAAAAAGTATTCCTATAAAGGTGTAGATGAGTGGGTACTGTTCCATTGAGTGTTCTTTTGCTGTCATACTGAACTTTGAAAATAAGATCTTTGGTTTCGCGTTATCTCCTTACGCCATATTGGAATTGGTTCATCAAGCTCTTTCCACTTACCATCGCCCCAAATACCGTATGTTATTACCACTTAGTTCTTGGCGTCAGTCAAACTTGTTCAGATAACCTTGCTTGGCCTGTGTATTGTCGCTTTCAATGTCATCACGCTACTATATTACGACCCACTTTATTTGACGGAGAAAGATGGAGCAGTCGGGCCTCCTCAGTGGATCTACTTCACGTGCGCGCATTCTATTGTTTGTGTCAAGCTTGTGTCACGCTGACCCTCGAAACTTAGATGGGCGATTGGGTTGTTCATGTACCAAAGTCTAGACGCAGTGGACGGGTGAGTAGATACCTTACCACCGGTCTATATCCATGCTTATCCAAGTGCAGCAAGCAGGCACGGAGAACGGGAACGGCTGGTCCTTTGGGAGAAATGTTGAATCATGGTCTGCATGCGCGTTTCCTGACGCGCATATATATCTAACCTTTTTTTCATAGGTTGCGACGCGCTTAACACTACAGTATGCTGCCTTTACTTCAAGTCGTGATTCTGGCCTCATCCTATGTACTTTTCCAGCTTGAGGTCGTTCTTGCGGTCCACAGGACAAGATTCGATCAATATCCTCTGCTGTAGACAAGTTGGACAAGGTTGGTCGATAGAGATGCATTTTCGATGCTGGTTCTAATTGCGTGCAGCTTCCCTGGCTAGAAGTAAAGAAAGAAATGACGGAAGAGAAAGGCCTTTCTTCAGATGTCGCTGATAAGATTGGAGAGTATGTCAAGCACAAAGGTAGGCAGCCTTGATTTTATGCAAAGCCAAGTATCTCATCTCATGTGTTATACAGGTGGTCCATCGCTACTCGATCTTTTGAAAGCGGATGCCACTCTCATGGCAAACCCGAGCGCGAAGCAGGGCATTTCAGACATGGATATTCTCTTTACTCTCCTATGAGCATATAAAGTGCTCGACAAAGTAAGCTCGCTTTCCGTGAATTAGAACATGATATATATTAATGTATGCATAGATCTTGTTCGATATGTCTCTCGCCCGTGGTCTAGACTATTATACAGGCATCATCTATGAAGCGATCGTTGAAGCATCAGCACCACCAGCTCTTTCCGCAAATGCAACAGAGTCCCCAGCCCCAGCCCCCCAAAACCGAAACCCTCGAAAAAAGCCAAAGCTGATGATAACGAAGAGGATGGAGTGATGAATCGCAGGTTGGTGTCGGGTCCATTGCTGCTGGTGGCCGGTACGATAACCTGGTTGGTATGTTCACTGCCGCTGCCGCTGCTGAAGGGAAGAAGGCACCAGGGCTCCCGTGTATTGGGGTCAGTATTGGTCTTGACCGTATCTTTGCAATTGTGTGGCCAAAGTGGGTCGAGAAGAGGATGCGGAGTAAAGAGACCATGGTATACGTGTTGGCTGCTGGTGATGGCTTGTTGGAAGAGCGGATTGCACTCGTGCAGGAACTCAGGGAAGCAGGCATAAAGGTTAGTCAAATTGTCGTTTTTCAATTCATGTATTAACTCTTTTTTTTCAGACTGACTTCCTCGCAAAGAGGAAACTGAAGCTCACTGCGCAGTTCATGGCTGGTGAAAAGGATGAAGTTCTTTTTGCTGTGATTTTGGGCGGTGATGAGCTCAAGGAAGGTTTGGTGACTGTTAAAGAGCAAAAGTGGGAATTCGTAGATGGGAAGAAGACAAAAGTTCAGTCGGCAGATCAAGGTATGAAGGTGCGGCGGGACGAACTGATTAGTTGGATCAAGCAAACACCTACATATCAAGGCTGGTCGAGCGGTCGACTTATCTAGCCATTGGACCCCTGGAGGTGTGTATAGCAATTGTGGTGAGAAGAGTTACGCGTGACAACATATCTCTCAGACGACTTTCCTTAACACGGGCTCACGTATCATGGTTTTCGCGGGCGGACCTGCAACGGAGGGTCCAGGCATGGTTGTCAGTAACGAACTCAAGGAACCTATCCGCTCTCATCACGACATCGAACGGGACAGCGTCAAGCACTACAAATGTGCATTAAAGGTTTGTCCTAGATTAGTGAAACAATGTTCGATAGCATCATAGTTCTCTCTGTTTTAGTTCTATGAAGGTCCGGCGAAGAGAGCATCCAATAATGGTCACGCTGTCGATCTATTTGCTGGCTGCATGGATCAAGTGGGCTTGCTGGAGATGAGGTCATACCCAACTCGACGAACGGCGTCATCGTCCTATTTGATTCGTTTGCCACGTCGATTCTCAAGCAAAGCTTCCTGCGCATGTTCAATAAGGACGACCAGGACTTCTTGCAGATGGGTTTTAATGCGACGTTCGACGTACAGGCAAGTCGCCTCGCATACTCTACACAACTTTTTGACTTGAATTTATTTAACAGCTAAAGAACTGAAGGTTTCTGGCCTTATCGGACATGCAATCTCCATTGGGAAGAAATCTGCCTGCGTTGGCGAGACGGAAATCGGTATGGGTCAAACATCAGCCTGGCGAATCAACTCCATCACACCTAGGACATCTGCTGCCATTTACTTCGAGGTCGTTACTCCTGCGGGCCAGCCATTGTCCCCCGGATCAAGGGGTCTTATTCAATTCGTTACCCATCATCAGCACTCGTCGGGGCAAATGCGTTTGCGTGTCACCACAATCGCTCGGAATTTTGCAGAAGCGAACTCTCCTAGCATTGCTTCGTCCTTCGACCAAGAAGCCGCTGCCGTACTTATGGCAAGGATAGCTGTGTTCAAGGCTGAAATAGACGACTCACCAGATGTTTTACGCTGGCTCGACCGCATGCTCATCCGTCTCTGCCAGAAGTTTGTAGATTACAGGTCTGTACCTCTGCTGTGTATTATATTTGGATGCTTAAAGGTCATTTGACAGACATATTCTCAACGAAGAAGATGTAAACAACTCGTTGATTATGATTCAACCCACTCTGATGTCGTACACATTCGATGTCGAGCCCCAGCCTGTCTTACCATTCTCCTCCTCGACACCTTCCATACTCTTATTTTCCACGGTGAAACGGTGGCCCAATGGAGGAAGGCAGGTTATCAAGATCAGGATGGGTATGAGAACTTCAAAGAGCTGTTGGAAAACCGTGTTACAGATGCTCAGGTGCAACAATTCAACTTTGCGCTTCTGACTCACTTTGACGGCTGTACACACAGGACTTACTGGTCGACCGTTTCCCTATACCACGTTATATCGTCTGTGACCACGGTGGCAGTCAAGCTCGGTTCCTGCTATCGAAGCTCAATCCGTCAGCGACGCACATGTCGACATCGATGTATGGCACTGCACAAGCCGCGGGTGCTGTGATGTGACCTCTGTAGCTAGTGAAATTGTGCAAAGGATAGCTAAAGGAGAATGGACGTCTTCCGAAGTCCTTGAGGCATACATTGCGCGTTCTGCTATAGCTCAGGCCAAGGTAAACTGTCTTACAGAAGGGGAGTAGATTCGCCAATTCTCTTCTGGTATTTCCATCCTAACACCTTTCACAGTCCTATATGAGGACGCCCGAAAGCAAGCAAAGGAGCTTGATGCAGAGTTTGCGAGCACAAAGACACTGCGGGGACCTTTTCATGGTGTTCCAGTCAGCGTCAAAGATAATTGTACATCGCTCCATGTGCGACCGATACGTTTTTGAACTTTGCTGTAGACCAGATCGAGGGATACGACGCGACCATTGGGTTCACAGCATGGGCCAACAACCCAGGCAAAAGACGCTTGCGCATGTCCTTATTATCACATTCACCCATTCTCTCTATCATTACTTGTAGGTCGTTGCTCAACTCAGAGCTGCTGGTGCCATCATCTTCGTGAAGACCAATGTACCGCAGACAATGCTCGCGTTCGAATGCTCTAATCCTCTCTGGGGTCGCACGACAAACCCATGGAACAACAAGTATACATGCGGAGGCAGCTCTGGTGGAGGTTCGTCATATGCTTGTGAATATCTTAGTAAATAACAACGTCTGGCACTAGAGGGAGCTTTGCTTGCCATGGACGGATCCGCCTTGGGCATCGGTTCTGATATCGGAGGAAGCTTGCGCATCCCAGCATCGTATTGCGGTGTGTACTCTTTGAAGCCAACGGCTGAACGTGTTAGTTCTATTGGTACACAAGGAAGGTGATGTTCTCGATTCTTCCAACTAAGACGCTAACTGGCTTTGTCTTACAGCCGTCCGGCCTGGATTCGAAGCAATTCGATCTTCTCATGGGTCATTAGCGCGGTTAGTCGCTACCTGCATCACTTGGCTCATTCTCGACTATTTTCTAGGTCTGTTCAGGACTGTGAATTGTTCTGCAAAACTATCTTTGGCCAAAAAGGACTCGTCTCACCAGAATGTTCCCATGCCGTACCACGCTGTCGAGCTCCCTTCCAAGCTTCGCTTTGGCTATTACCTGTCAGGTACTATGATATATGTGGAACGTCGTGATTTGCTGCTTATAGGTTCCTTATAGATGGCATGATGGAATCGTCACCTGCATGCAAACGAGCAGTACTGGAGACAGTCTCAGCACTCAGGAAGCAGGGACATCAATGTATTGAGTTTACATCTCCTTTGAGTACGCTTTCTATACCTCTCCTCATTCTCCGTCCTGACAATTTATCAAGACGCAAGTGCGATGGAGGTGTTCCTGGGACTCCATCATCCGACGGTTATAAGAAGATGCTGTCACATCTTGATTCAGACCCTATGGCAAGTTTAAATTAAAGATATGCCGTCTATATCTCACACAACCCGACTTGCAGGAGGACATTTTATTCTTGGTCACCTTGGGTCCCAAATTACCGTCCTTCGTTTGTAAGCTGGCTTGTTGGATCGCCAAGACGTTCTTGGGCGACTCCCTCTTCCCGCGTTTCTTCTCGTTGGCACGGGAGAAGTCTGTTTTGGAATTCACGGATTTCACTGACCAACGGAATAAGGTTGCCGCTGCGTGGTATGAACAGATAAGCGTATTGACATTCAGGGACTTTCCTTTGTTAATACCCCCCAGGTATGGGACAAATACGGTTTCGATGGAATCATCGCACCTGTGCAGTCCCTTCCAGTGATACCTCACGGGTAAGTTTCCGCACCTTCCTTCTCGGTTGTGAAGCTCATAATCTCCAGGGGTGCGACATACTTGTCCGTGCTCGCAGCCGCTACCATTACGTACAACGTTATCGACTCTCCTGTCGGCACCATACCAGTGACGCGCGTCAATCCAGATACCGACAACCTGTCAACAGATTTTGTAGTAGGCGCCTTCGGCCGATCGAAAATGTTCGAGGCCGTATGTACTTGGGCAAGAATCCTGTTTACGATCCCAAAGCGATGGAGGGCATACCCGTTGGTGTTCAGCTTGTGGGTAAGAAACGGGAGGATGAGAAAGTCCTTGCGATGATGCATGTTGTTGACGCAGCATTGGGACCTAGAGGATTCGGTCCGGCAGTTGGGAACCTATCAAGACCGTGTCGATCTGAGGTACTACAGCCGGTGCTTCCCGGTCCATCGTCAAACCTGACTGGTGGCGGCCTTTTTTTAAAGTCTTCGTAGTGTTGGACACTTTATCATACATACATATCTCTATCAAGGGGCATTGTTGTTCCATAGATTTGTCTGTTATTGATGTGCATGAGATGTGCGAGTCGATTTCTGTTGCCAATGATGGTGAGGGATTGAGAAGCCTCGGCACACGAAAATCTTTGGATATAGATATATATTGGAGCAATGATGGGGACTTGGGATACAGTTTGTGAGGCAGAAAATATGTGATTATTGATGCATGGACGATAGTGAATTGCAGGAATGTAAGTAGATGCGGTCGTGAGTACGTGAACACAAACATTGCAGTGAGACCAATACCATATCATCGAGCAGGAATGAAGAGAAAAACAAGCGGAAAGCCGTAGCATTGAAAAAAGGAAGGAAACAATGTCAAGGAAATTCATTAGGGCATGGAGAAGTGCGCATTACGATCAAGCTTGAGAGAAGAAACCAAAAAGAAATGGATAAAGAATATGCGTAGAGGACCCCACACACATGCAGAAGTACGAGATCATGCCTAGATGAGGAACACTGTAACACGTAAGCTTTGGTCCGTTTTTTGGTTGTCTATGCTATACAGTGGTCCTGGCTTGCGCGCGGACGTTAGGGCCTTCTTCAGGCTCTTGATATGATTTGTGCGACTTGTTGTCGCGTTTCCTCTATTCCTTCTCCTTTTCCGCTGGGGGGGTTACATCTCCGAAGGTTTGTTCCAATCTTCTCGTGCGCGCGATGTACGTCAACGTTGCTCTCATTCCCTTGCTTTCGTTCAGCAGGTACTCGATTTTGCATTGTCTTGCTCCGACTTCTTTCCTCATTTGTTCTCTCTGGTTCACGTATGCTGGGCAGACTAGGATGAAGTGGTGTACCGTTTCGTCATGGTTTTCGCATGCTGGGCAACGCGCCATTGGGGATTTCGCTATTCGTTTGAGGTGTTTGTTGAGCGCTATATGTCCCGTGCGGAGTTGAAACATCAGTGAGCTGTGACGTCTCGGTAGCTTCTCTATCTTCTTTGCAAACTTCTTTGATGGTGCTGACGTGTCGACTGATCATGGGCCTGAGGCCACTGGGTGCACTCAACATCCTGCCCTTGCCTTTGGGTTCATAAGGGTAGCTGGAATCACTCTGCTGCGACGACGACGAGCCTTGAGACGACTGGTACTGTCCTTGGTGGTAGCCTTGAACGCGTCTAGCACTAGGCAAGCCACTCTCATGAATGTACTCGACCCCTGGTCTGGGAGTAGGCTGTACGATAGGTGCGTTGCGATCTTGGGTCACAAAAGTATGTTGTGTACGGGTGGACGCCACTGGAACAGAGCCGAACGTCACGGGAGATGACGCCACAAATGCTGAGGATGAAGACGCAGAGGTTAAAGGCACTCTAGCCGTTGGTACCTGGCTGAACCCTGGACGTCCGAACCCTCCCTGTCCAAATGACGGTTGACCGAATCTCGGCGCTGATTCTGTATTTCCATGAGTCGGTAACTGGTTCTGCAGGTACCTAGGTGACTGTTGAGAAGGACCAAGGACGGGATATGGGCTGGTGCCGGACCTGCGCGATGCAGATCGGGTTCGACCTTCGCCAACAATGTGACTCCCCTGTCTTAACTCGGGATCGGGATAGGAGTCGTCGGATGCTGCGGGGCTAGAGTGATGTGGAGTGTGACTCGAACCTGTTGGCATGCCAGTCGGAGGTAGATTCGCCCCCTCCGTATCATCTTCCGACGAGGAATCGTCATCGTCGCTCTGTTCAAGCGCTGCTCGAGCAGACTTGCTGCGGCGCTTACGAGGGCGCTTGTAACCCTCGCCACCAGAGCAATCGAGTTGCCAATAGCCTCCTTTGCCCGGCTCCGTGATGGCACGGGGCACGTGTTTGAAGACTTTGTTCAAAGAAAGGTTATGCCGAATCGAGTTCTATGCATAAACCATGAGGCGCAATATATGAGGAATTGGAACCAAACTGACCTTCCAAGCCTTCTCATGTCGTCGAGCTCTGAACCATTCGAAGTGATCCTCGAGCGCTGTGTATATCTCTTGCAGTGTGAGCTGCTTGTTCGGGCTTCCGTAAATCGCCAGTTTGATCAGTATAGGATAAGGCTGTTTCGGTTTCTCCCCTTCAGGAGGATCTGGAAGCGCCAACAAGTCAATTGGCCTGTACGATGGGATGTGCAGTGTCTCACGCAGGTAAGGCCCTGCATCCTCGAAGAGGAGGTGCTTGGACCTCTCATCGGTGGTGGGGGCAGCAGAGAATGTCGATAGCGACCCATGAGAACTAGACGGCGATGCTGATGACTGCCCAATATGTGTCTGCGATGAGTGAGTGAGTAGTGGGAGGTCCCGACTCATTGGCTCATAGAACTCGGGGGCAAGAATGTTGCTGGATTCATATGAAGGGTGTGCAGGGGGTCGATAATTGACGGTGCCGCTAGCGGATGGCTGGGGTGGGTATTCGACATGCTCGAGGCCCAGGCGATGAAGACCATGATGTGCTGGATAATGAGAGTGCGGCTGCTGTAAATGCTGTTGTTGTAGGTGCTGTTGCTCATTAGAAGATGACTGGCGAGAGACCGATGGATTATATTGCTGATACTGAGCATGTGATGTGTATGAATGGTCTTGGTCAGAAGACGAGGAGCTGCTCCAGCTACTATCTGCGCTAAGGTGAGACTCTGCGGGACTTGGTACTGGGGTGGAAGAATAAATATAAGATGACTTGTAAATGAGCGCTTGGGGTACTCACTGATGGAATGCCATGAGCTCTTGGAGCAGCATGTCGGGTGTGTGTTGGATATGCTTGTGGTAGAGACTGGGCCGCGCGAGGAGGGACATAAGGAGTATCATTAAAATAGTCCGAAGCCAGAACTTGAGAATTATGAGCTCTGCTTCGAGAGGCATGGCCGAAATGGGTGGCTCCAACCTGGTTGCCGGTGCGGGCAGTGCCAGAGTGGGACTCCCCGTCCGAGAAATTATGTGAACGCGGGATCGTGACTGAATTGTTTATTGTGAGATTGCCAAGAGGAAGTAGACCGCCGTCCAAACACCAGGTGTTGAAATGCGACGATCCACCAGGCGTGGTAACTGCGTGCAGGGAACATTGTAAAGAAAAAACAGGGACCCACCAAACCAAACAGATTGACAACAACCGGAACGTGAATAGTCGAGTAATAGAACGACGCGACGCGGAGGTCAGGTGACCAGATAAATTGGAAAGTAAGGTTATCAGTCACGGCATTTCCCGAACTATAAATCAGATTTCACCTGCCTCACTGATGATGATAAAGTAGTATAAGAAGATCAACCGTTGAAAGAGATGTCAAGAATTAATATAGGGAAGGGTTTGTATCAGTTTCGAGGACTTGTGGGCTTTTTTTCACTGAGTAGGCGGGCCCACCTTACCTTGTGATTGTTTGGGGGGACCGCTGGAAGCGCTCACCCACATGGCGAGTTGAGAGACCGGTAACGCAGGTATATAAAAAAATAGCTAATTGTTCCTCTAATGAAACACCATTGCGAGACTGCTCAAATCCATTCTCCTGGAGAACTCGCAGTAGTTCTTCAAACACTTCTAAATTCATGCCCAGATTATGCCGGATCCTGTCTGGATGACCTGTCATGAGTTCCAGAACCCAAGCATGGCCTGTCAAAGCGGAGGTGTGGTATGGTATTTTTTCCCGGGGGGTTTTAAAGAGACTGTAATACAGGGCTGATACTTGAGCCACTATACAAGTGATAAGCAACATGAAACGATGACGGTGAAGTTTTCCCTGCTCTCGGGCTTTGCGCTTGAGTATTAGGGCATGTGTTTCTAGATTGGGGTTGTAGGCATGTTGGTTGACGGCGACAGGATCCATTACAAGGCAAGTATATACAGGGGACGATAATAGTACTATTAAAACTAATACGTCTTATTGTATGTTATTCGTGCTTTGACCCGGCGGATGAACTGAGTCACATGATACGAATTTCGAATTTCGCTGTCCAAACAGGACCTAACAAATAAAACTCAGTCATTATCTTGGTACGACGTATGTATGAAAAAAGATATGACTATGCTAACTTTCACTGATGATGATGTACCGGTTGTGTCGTCTTTTCAGACTTGATCAACTCTCGTTTCCGCAGTGACTCCTGATACCAGAACATTCCGGCAGGCTGCACAACCCACGCAAAGGACGCATCATCAACGCTACGTCATTAAAGTGGGCGAAGATTTTACGTGTCATTTACGTCTGACAAAACCAGGCTTCAAGATGCGTTGCGCCACTTCAGCGTAGACTAAATTCTTGTTAGCCGAGGCACGAGGCTAACGCAGAATACCAACAGGGAAACAACTCTCATCAACCCACATTCCAATAATAATGAAACCCATCATGGACCTCCTCTTCCCCCACTAACGCGATAGCATGTCTACAGAACCTCCCATGATTTCCCCTCCTCTACCTTCACCAAATGGAATAATAAATAATCATTCCAATGCTCAACTCGCTCATCTACTTCATAACAGTTATTGCGACAATGACAGGCTCACAAAAGAACTCGGAAACACAAAGAAACGACTAGAAAAAACAGAGCGTCTACTAGCAGAATTTCAAGCTGCAACCGTCAACGGTGCTCCCCTCTCAGGCGAGGCTCGCCGTGTCATCGAAGAAGCTGAGGCACGTGTAGCCCATGCCGATAGACAGAGAGACGAGGCAGAAGCACGTAGACGAGTTGTTCTCGAATCTTACGAAGAACTTAATAAATATCTCGCCGCCATTGAATCTCGTGCTGCAGACGCACATGCTGGTTTTCAGCGCATCTTTAGAGATGCAGGCGGTCATCTTGTCTTGACTTCAATCCCAAATCAGATTCCGCTTGACTACAGCCCTTATTCTGCAAACCCCAGCATCACCGTAGAACCCCCACCTCGTTCATACCATCGATCTCATCATCGCTACACCTCCTCGTCACTTAGTTCTGCTGCACTCCCTCTAGGCCCACTCCCACCTCCACCATCCACCCGTGGCGTCCGTCCTCGCTCGGGCAGCTTCGATGACCCTTCCTATCATATTGCACCACCTCAGCCTCCTTCCAAGCGACCACGTAACGACCATGGCGAATACGATCACAGGCCTCCCCTCTCCGTAAGTTGCTTCTTATACCAGCTTTCTATCTCCTCACGTTCCCCAGGCCACCTTCATGTCACGCGGACGCATCCCTGACATTGATCACCACTCCCAGCAGCTTCCCCAGATTCAACACCTCAACCAC
The DNA here is from genome assembly GCA_016800925.1 of Suillus spraguei. NCBI lineage: Eukaryota > Fungi > Basidiomycota > Agaricomycetes > Boletales > Suillaceae > Suillus > Suillus spraguei. The sequence continues at coordinate 17,811 of JABCPU010000096.1, read as the reverse complement.
CCTACCATTCAGCCTACTCATAAATCTCACTCTCGCTCCAGCAGCCACTCAAATATAGACGCTACACTGCAGGACATTAAGGATCTCCTCCTTGATACTGCCACCGATGAAAGGAGCATTCTGAATGCTCGTGAACAACAGTCACGATCTCCCCATGCCGTCTTGGCTGCTCACCAGTCAGGGAGTATTCCCGTAGGTCCATTAGATCAGCCTGGCGAGTCAGGACCTATCGAACCTTTATTTTTGCCCCTCCTGTTACTGGCGCCCCTCAAAAGAAGGGCAAACCAGGGTCAAGCGCAAATATTAGTGCGTCCCTTTTTAATAAACGGATCTCGAGTTGATGAAGTAGCGCCAGCTCATAATGGCTCCCCGCTAACACCTCCTAACGCCCTCGTCACTCCCATCGCACCAGTTCGTCCACCCGCTATTCCCCCCCACCACCTCGTTCCCCCACTAATGCTATCGGCCAGCGCATATGCCACCAATGTGGCTTATCAGGCCGCTACAAAGACAACAAATGTGTCGAAAGATGGGGCCCTGGTACCATGTGCGACCGCTGCAGAAAAAAAAAATGAAACGTGTAGAACGGCGGGGAACGACAGATGTAAATGTGGGTGGAAGTAACAACGCCAGTGCAGCTCGATTACACCGTACGGATAACATTCCTGTCAGTGCAATTAATGGGACGCAGAGACAGTCTCAGTCGCAGTCGCAAGTCTTTCCAAGCTCAGCGTCTTTCGTTGTACCCGTGCCTTTACAGGAGAAGAAGCGCGCTAGAGGGTCTGCGAAGGACCGTGAAAGAGATCAGAACCATGATCCTCCCTCCCCGCCTGCGATCGCTACTCTACAGACCACAGACGATGAAGACCCTGGACGAAGACGACGTGGTGCGGTGTCCTCTGGTGGGTGAAACGTCCTCCATTCTATCACCCCCTAGTTGACACACCTCTCAGCGCAACATCTTCCTACTCCCCACTCCGATCCCAACACAGATCCAGACGTAGACGGTGAATGTGATGCTGATGTGGACGCGAAGTTGAGAGAAGCAGCCGATGCTGCTGCCGATCATCGCAGTGCGTCTTCAACTGGCATGAAGGAGGAAGACATGGAAGTTGGAGAGTAAGTACATGTCCATTACAGCGGAGGCCGGAAGAACTAGAAAAAAATCGTCATAACTCTACGCGGCGAGAAGATAAATGCTGATATTCCTGTGCGTTCATATGTCTTGCGCTTCATTAATCGGCGTTCTCGCTGCCCGGATTTTGTTGTCTTGCTGTTTCTCGTCTTAGATCTCCGGTGACTTTCGCTATTGATCATCGCCCAGTTAAATCACTTTCTATCATCTAATGCAAGCCATCCAATTGGATTACCCCACACCCTAATCATATGTTTTTGTCCCATGCTCGTCTCGCTGTCTGCAACTGTTGTCCCCGTGCTCTTTTGTTTCTTTTTTGTGTTTTTTCCCTTCTATTTTATGCGGTTCATCGACCATCGTTTCATGCTATCTGTATCAATTCAACTAGTCTGTATCGTCTAGTCAACAGGCTTGTGCTTTGTCGACGCTGCACAACACGCATACCCTGAACTCCCAGTTATCCACTGTTTCACAGATTTTATAAGCCGATCCACACTTACGGCCCTAACGTTGCTGCAGTCGGGATATAACTGTTTTACGCGATGCTTGCCTGAATTTAATGCATGTGTTCGCATGACAAGGCTCTGAAGGTTAAACGTTAAGCCTTTAGCAGCCTAGTGGTGTTGGCACGTTGGGCTGCAAGGTGCGTGCTTGGAAGCTTAATGTGTCATACTCTGGGTTGAACTAGTGTGTATATTAACAGCCAGCACGATTTTACATGAACCTCACTATACCAGTGGTAGTGGTCCACGGGTTGTTGTGTAAAGATCGCTCGTGAAAGTGTTTCGCTGGTTTGAGTCGGCGGATACAGTAACCATGAATAGGCTCAGGAACTGCTTCGACTCGGATGGGCTTGTGGAATGCATCAATTGATGGCGCAGCATTTGCACGCTTGCAGAAGCCATCGGTCTTCAAACTGAGTCGTGCGAAATATGTAATGGAAGCTGCGGAAACTCACGCTGTTCAAGTTCTTGCGATCTCTGGCTGAAGGAGTTAGTAGCCGCGTTGAACATTTGAACTTCATCATGATATCATCGCTCCCTGTTGGAGGGAGTATTTAGTGATGAGCTCGACTCAGAAGGAGCCGAAACGGTGGCTTAAACCTCAAATCGTCGGTGGATAAATACAGTAGCTAGTTTTTGTGTACGCTACGCGTTTGTCAGCGGGTTCCTTGTACAGATCGTACTTCGACGACGTGTCTGAGACTTGCGGATAACTCAACATAGTCTATGTAGTGCGGCTGGTCACACACTGCGAACTGTATTTGCACTTGTATGCACACGAACTTCGTTGTCATTGTCTGCAACTGATCGCAGCATGAACGAGGCAGAACCTTCAAGCTCAAGCACCTTATCACGTGGTCCTGTATGTACTGCCAGTGTAATTCCTAGCAAGCGCCTAAGACTCACAGGAGCTGCCGCGGGGAGTTATCTTTAAGATTGTACAATAATTGCAAATCCATCTACCTATTGGAGTCAAGCATCTATGGGGGCATAGATGTTCCCTGGGGGAACAGCTTGATTTGGTTAGTAAAGGGAACACATGTCTATTTTCGGTTATATGAGGTTAGAGGGAACACTGAGCCAAGGGGAACAGAGGAACATCCTCTGTGGGAAACAGGGAACACATTTCTATTTATGGTTATACAAGGTGCAAGGGAACACTGGGTCAAGGGGAACAGAGGAACATCATGTGTGGGAAATAGGGAACACTATCTATCTGTTTCTCTGGCTGCAGGGGTCTAGCCGTCCCCATCCCTGCTCCTGCCTTTAAAGGCAATCATCCCTGCTTCTTATTTCCCATCCACCATTTTTTTTTTAAAATGAAAATTCCTTTCATCACCGTCCCTGCATCCCTGCTCTCAAAAGGAAACCGTCCCTGTCCCTGCTCGCAAAAGGAAACTGTCCCTGCTCTCAAAAGGAAACTGTCCCTGCTGTCATTCTATCTATATGCTGCGTCCCTGCCCTAACTAAGACGATAACTGGCTTTGTCTTACAGCCATCCGGCCTGGATTCGAAGTAATTCAATCTTCTCATGGGTCATTAGCACGTTTAGTCGCTACCTGCATTTAACTGACTGTGCTCATAACTGCAGTGCAATTTTATGTATACACCAAACTCAATGTTTGTATCTTAGAAAAATTAGTACTCCCAATGACCAAAATGAGCCGCCATTGGATAATACACTTGATGTTCTCAGGACGTGGGTGACCCTGGAGGCGGTGTGGGTAACACAACTCTGCTGGGGTGCAGATATATGTTGAATGCTGCCTAGCTGCTATTCAACCCAAGGGTTTCTGGTCCAAGGCTCAGAGCTCAGAGGAGTAAAATCATTATTCAAACAGTAAGTCTCAGACTGCTACTGGTAGGTAGTGAAGTGGTGTAAAGACAGGTGCAAGGTAAGGTTCTTATGTGCTCAGCCAAAATGCGGACCTAAGGTAAGGAAAGCCTAAGTAAGAGACACTATGCAAAAACTACTGTTTCAAGGTCAGCCTGAGTTTGTCTGTTACAGCGGCTAGCGAGCGAGCGAGTGAAACTAGAATGCATATCCTGGTCACAGAGTTGGATATCAGGGGTCGAGGTACGAGCTCGACACTTATCAAGAATCTTCGGGTTAGATGGTGCAATATTACCGGGCGTCGGCAGCATAATTTTAGCGTTGGCTGGCATATATAAGTAGGAATTTTTCTGTAAGAGTAAGCTATGCGTCTGTCAGCCGGTTCACTGTAAAACCTCAGTTGGTGTTACTTTGCAGAATGTGTCTGAGACTTGCGTGCAACTCAACACACAGCTGATGAGAATGTAAGACCACGCTCCATGGGACTTTAGCAGCTTTTTGGTGAACATTGTCATTGATGGATGCAGCAAAGAAGGCAAGGGCACGCAAGACAGAGTGATCATGAGCATAAATCCGTCATTTTCAAATCACAGCCATATAGAGCCAGGCCTGAAAGACTCTGATTCATCAGATCCAAATCACAATATGTCTTCACCACGCCTCCCCTGAGGAACTCTTTTTCACAACTGCCCCCACAGGAGCCGCGTCTCACAAACAAGACAGTCCTATGCACTTGCAGCATCTCCGAGAAGCTCGCTTGCTCGTGGCATAAACACCAGCAATAGCCTCTCAGCACATCGGCAATCTTTAGTGTTCTCATCTCAAAGGCAAGCCTCCTTGGCCAAAAAAATTACTTTCATATTGAGACCATCATCCTCTCTCAGAGCTGTGGTACTCGCCCCTCTAAGTCTATTCCTGTTCAATACGACGTCCTACTTTAGCATCTTGTATGTGATTTACCACTTGAAAATAAATAAATACAAAGAAGTGGCCAGCATGATTGAAGACAGTAAAGTAAAATGCAGTCTCTTACCTATTGGAGTCAAGCATCTATGGGGGCATAGATGTTCCCTATGTTTATGCTCCGGGCGGTATAGCCCTATACCGCCTGCGCCTGCGCCTGCGCGATCACAATCGCATGCGCAGTCGCAGTCGCATCAATGCGCATGAGCAAAGGGAGTGTGTACATGATTGTGCACACTAATGTGCATGACAAATGTGCTTGTGACAAGAGACAGAAGACAGACCTTATTAGCATACATGCATGTTAAATCATTGCACATTACCAATGCACATGGATGTGATCTCAGTCACCCACTAAAGACGGACTCTAGACTTTTTTAGCATACACGTATGTTAAATTGTGGCACATGACCAATGCGCATTGATGCGCACAGCTAATAAGAGAGTGCGCACTTGTCGCATGACAGACATGTCATCCACTAAAGACAGACTCTAGACTTTATTAGCATAAATGTATGTTAAACTGTGGCACAGGACCAGTGCGCATTGATGCGCACAGCCAATCACAGTGTGCGCACCAATGCGCACAGCTCATAAGAGAGTGCGCACCTGTCGCATGACAGATATGTCACCCACTAAAGACAAACTCTAGACTTTATTAGCATACATGTATGTTAAATTGTGGCACATGACCAATGCGCATTGATGCGCACAGCTAATAAGAGAGTGCGCACTTGTCGCATGACAGATATGTCACCCACTAAAGACAGACTCTAGACTTTATTAGCATACACGTATGTTAAACTGTGGCACAGGACCAGTGCGCATTGATGCGCACAGCCAATCACAGTGTGCGCACCAATGCGCACAGCTCATAAGAGAGTGCGCACCTGTCGCATGACAGATATGTCACCCACTAAAGACAAACTCTAGACTTTATTAGCATACATGTATGTTAAATTGTGGCACATGACCAATGCGCATTGATGCGCACAGCTAATAAGAGAGTGCGCACTTGTCGCATGACAGATATGTCACCCACTAAAGACAGACTCTAGACTTTATTAGCATACACGTATGTTAAACTGTGGCACAGGACCAGTGCGCATTGATGCGCACAGCCAATCACAGTGTGCGCACCAATGCGCACAGCTCATAAGAGAGTGCGCACCTGTCGCATGACAGACATGTCACCCACTAAAGACAAACTCTAGACTTTATTAGCATACATGTATGTTAAATTGTGGCACATGACCAATGCGCATTGATGTGCACAGCTAATAAGAGAGTGCGCACTTGTCGCATGACAGATATGTCACCCACTAAAGACAGACTCTAGACTTTATTAGCATACATGTATGTTAAACTGTGGCACAGGACCAGTGCGCATTGATGCGCACAGCCAATCACAGTGTGCGCACCAATGCGCACAGCTCATAAGAGAGTGCGCACCTGTCGCATGACAGATATGTCACCCACTAAAGACACACTCTAGACTTTATTAGCATACATGTATGTTAAATTGTGGCACATGACCAATGCGCATTGATGCGCACAGCTAATAAGAGAGTGCGCACTTGTCGCATGACAGACATGTCACCCACTAAAGACAGACTCTAGACTTTATTAGCATACACGTATGTTAAATTGTGGCACATGGCCAATGCGCATTGATGCGCACAGCCAATCACAGTGTGCGCACCAATGCGCACAGCTCATAAGAGAGTGCGCACCTGTCGCATGACAGATATGTCACCCACTAAAGACACACTCTAGACTTTATTAGCATACATGTATGTTAAATTGTGGCACATGACCAATGCGCATTGATGCGCACAGCTAATAAGAGAGTGCGCACTTGTCGCATGACAGACATGTCACCCACTAAAGACAGACTCTAGACTTTATTAGCATACACGTATGTTAAATTGTGGCACATGGCCAATGCGCATTGATGTGCACAGCCAATCACAGTGTGCGCACCAATGCGCACAGCTCATAAGAGAGTGCGCACCTGTCGCATGACAGATATGTCACCCACTAAAGACACACTCTAGACTTTATTAGCATACATGTATGTTAAATTGTGGCACATGACCAATGCGCATTGATGCGCACAGCTAATAAGAGAGTGCGCACTTGTCGCATGACAGACATGTCACCCACTAAAGACAGACTCTAGACTTTATTAGCATACATGTATGTTAAATTGTGGCACATGGCCAATGCGCATTGATGCGCACAGCCAATCACAGCGTGCGCACTTGTCGCATGACAGACATGTCACCTACTAAAGACAGACTCTAGACTTTATTAGCATACATGTATGTTAAACTGTGGCACAGGACCAGTGCACATTGATGCACACAGCTCATAAGAGAGTGCGCACCTGTCGCATGACAGACATGTCACCCACTAAAGACAAACTCTAGACTTTATTAGCATACATGTATGTTAAATTGTGGCACATGACCAATGCGCATTGATGCGCACAGCTAATAAGAGAGTGCGCACTTGTCGCATGACAGATATGTCACCCACTAAAGACAGACTCTAGACTTTATTAGCATACATGTATGTTAAATTGTGGCACATGACCAATGCGCATTGATGCGCACAGCTAATAAGAGAGTGCGCACTTGTCGCATGACAGATATGTCACCCACTAAAGACAGACTCTAGACTTTATTAGCATACATGTATGTTAAACTGTGGCACAGGACCAGTGCACATTGATGCACGCAGCCAATCACAGTGTTAAGAGAGTGTGCACTGATTGAATGACAGATATGTCACCAACCAAAGATAGACTCAGTGCGCATTGATGCGCACAGCCAATCACAGTGTGCACACCAATGCGCACAGCTAATAAGAGAAGATAGAAGAAAACCACCCAATGTGTGCAATCAGCCTTGACCACCAAAGTGAGAGCTAGGGTTCAAAACTACCACCCCCGCCAGCTAGAGCTTAGTTAGCTGACTCGCTGCTTAGGCTGAAAACGTATTGTCTCGGTGTCTCGATTCTCGGAAAGACAAGAGATCACCACAGCTAGAGCTTAGTTAGCTGACTCGCTGCTTAGGCTGAAAACGTATTGTCTCGGTGTCTCGGTTCTTGTAAAGACAAGCAATACAATATGAGAGGTCGCCCACACAATGTTAAATTCCTGCATATGACCAATGTGCATTAATGCACACAACTTATCAGAGTGTCCAAAGACAGACTCTAGACTTTATTAACCTACACATATATTAACTTATGACACACGACCAATGCACATTGAGACTCTGGACTTTATTAGCATATGCGTATGTTAAATTATGGCAAACAACCAATGTGCATAGCTAATGGGAGAGTGTGCACTGATTGAATGACAGATATGTCACCAACTAAAGACAGACTTCATACTATACTAGCATACATGCATGTTAAATTGTGGCATATTACCAATGCGCATTGAGACTCTAGACTTTATTAGCATACACGTATGTTAAATTGTGGCACCCAAAGATAGACTCTAGACTTTATTAGCATACACGTATGTTAACTTGTGGCACATGACCAATGTGCATTGAGACTTTGGACTTTATTAGCATACACGTATGTTAAATTGTGGCACCCAAAGATAGACTCTAGACTTTATTAGCATAGACATATGTTAACTTGTGGCACATGACCAATGCACATTGAGATTCTGGACTTTATTAGCATACACATATGTGAAATTGTGACACATGATCAATGCGCATTGATGCGCATGCCAATCACAGTGTGCGCACCAATGCGCACAGCCAACAAGAGAGTGTGCACTCATGGTATGACAAATATTTGCAATCAGCATACATATATATCTACCTTCAGATAGACAAACATTACCATCACATGACTTATTAAGGAGTGTGTCTCTATAGAACATGCAAGATATGACAACAGATGTATATTTACTGATTTTTGTCAAGAAATAGAAATACAAGTACCACAGCTATAGTTCTTGTCAGAGAGTCTCTATGATCTCATAAATTTCAAATACATCATCTCAGTAAGCCAAATATAAAGTAACACTTGAGTTGTTGATATTAAAACATGACACAGCATAGACTTTCCTAATCAAGCAAGTATCTCCATTTGTAAATAAGATTCAGTTCAGTACAAACACAGGACCACAACTGCACATTAACATCATCATCAAATACTCCTTCATCTACTACCACCATCATCCATCTGATCACTTATCATGCCTACCTGCATCAATTGCTCTACTCAGTTCAGTACCAAAGATTACAACAACCACAGCAAGAAATGCTTGAAGGACATTGAGACTTTCAGATATAATGACCAAGAGATAACTGTCTACAAAAATGCTGAGGGTAAATTTCCCTGCCATTGTTCTGATTCTGGATGCAGAGATGGAAGAAAAGCCTATGCTACTTTGGAGACTCTAAAGAAGCACTTTAAAAGTACAAAGTCTCATTGGGTTGGCAAGGTAATTAACATACATGTATGCTAAAATTATCTCTTATCATAATCTACAGAATGATCCACCACAGCAACCAGGCTCTGACCAGGTAATTAGCATACATGTATGCTAAAATCACCGCTTATCACAATCTACAGACTGATCCACCACAGCAATCAGGCTCTGACAAGGTAATTAGCATACGTGTATGCTAAAATCACCACTCATAACAATCCATAGAATGACCCACCACAGCAATCAGCTTCTGACAAGGTAATTAGCATACGCGTATGCTAAAATGACAACTCATCACAATTTCCAGAATGACCCACCACAACAATCAGCTTCTATACAGGCAATTAGCATACGTGTATGCTAAAATGAGTACTTATCACAATCTACAGAATAATCCACCACAGCAATCAGGCTCTGACAAAGTAATTAGCATACGTGTATGCTAAAATCATGACTTATCACAATTCACAGAATCACCCATCACAGAAAATAGTATCCAACAAAGTAATCAGCATGCATTATGCCAAAATCGTCTCTCATCACAATCAACAGAACATGCAAAAAAAGCAACATTTTCTGTTGCATCACAGAAAAAAAAACAAATGATATTGAGATGACAGAGACTGAAGTGAGTACAGACATCAATACATATATATACTGGCTAACCACCATTGACAGCCTCTCTATACTGATCAACCAATGGACGTAGATCAACATGTGGAAGAAGTAAGTGTACCAGCCAATATATATACACAACAGTCTACTCATACAAGAACCAGCCCTTCAATATTGACCGAGCACTAGGCATAGAATATCAAGTACAGACATTGAACTCGACTATCCAAGAAGATGACGAAGTGAGAGCAAAGACTCATGCATGTGTGATAATCAACTCACATTTATTGCAGCCCAGATCAAGGGAACCTATGACACCAGTCATCCAGCAAGACAATCAAGTGAGTAACACAACCACCGCACACTCACAATAATCAGCTCAGATCAAAGGATGGACTGCTTCATCATTCATATTTGGACACCATCAACATTGTTGTAGATGCTGAGCTCAATATGGTCTGCTGCCAGATCTGTCAAATCGCTTTACTTCCCAATGATATGCCTGGTCATATCGCAAACAAGCATCATCGAATAAAACTAAGCAGCACTCAGTACTGTCAAGCTGTGGTTGACATGAAGGTTCCTGCAACTCTACCGAGCTTTATAGCTGGAGGAATACATCACAGTCCTTATAAAGGTCTTCGGGTTAGAGATGGCCTTGCTTGTGACTCATGCATCTATGCATGCAGCTCGAAAGCACATATGGAGGATCATCATCGTGCAGAACACCGATCTATCCCAACACCCAAGCAATGGATGCCCTGCAAAATGCAGCAGCTCAACAAGGGTGCACAAAGGCGATTTTGGAGGGTCGCTGATACAAAGAACATGTTTTGTGATCATCAAGAAGTGATAGATAGGATGAGAAAAGAGATGGCTGAGGTGACCAGGGTAGAGGAAGTGCTACAAGACAACCGTATGGTGAGCCCTTGGCTATTGAGCACCAAGTGGCATGAACATACAGCTGGTCATGATCCTGCAACTCTGAGGAAGCTTGTAGAGATTCCAAAGGCAGATGATCCTATCATGCCTGACCTTACACTTGCAGTGGAGCAATATTTTGAAAGCACGCTAGTCATGTTGGATACTACAGAAGAATTGATACTACAGCGCCTCAACTCTCCTGATCCATTGAAAAAGTCAGTTGTTTTATTTAGCATACGCGTATGGTAAATTCACCAATTCATAGTGGAATCAACAACACACCTCTTCATCGCCATCAAGAAGCTACAACAATGCAATCATACATTCGATCTACCATCGGTCTCTTAGCCATGCTCCTGAGGACTGATGGAGGCAATGACTATGAGATTCCAATGTCGCATGATCTCACGGTTGCACTTCAATCACTTGAACTGGCACTGACGGAGAAGGAAAATACCACAGAGAAGATACATGTGGTACTGGTCATGATCTGGATGGTCAAGTGGAGCAAGAAGAAAGACAACATGATTCCCTGTCCAACAGAGCGATTCATGGCTTTGTATACTTTGAACGCCAATGGTCAACATAAAGAACCAGTGCTAGTCACTCCTACCATGGCCCGACTGGAGTATTGCATGCGGCTTGCCTGTCTAAAGCAGCTGAAAATTCTCAGTGCTGAGTTATATGGTGGTGATGATGAAGCAGCCTGCGATGCCGTTCAGCCTTGGTTCACAGAGAAAACAAACTCACCTTTCAGTGGCATACGCTCCCTGCAGCATCGAGCATCGAGCATTGCATATAACACCATGAGTCTACCTCGTGTATGGTGGGTGGATGATAAGAGATGGACGGAGATGCTGTATAAAGGTGACAAGGTACACCTAAATGATCTGAGAGAGCTATTTGCCTCTACAGAAACAAAACTGGTGGACCTCTGGGAGAAAAAAGTATTGGCCGGCATTAGCATACGCGTACGCTATGAAAATCTGATGGATGACACCAGCAATAAAGACATGGGATACTGCTTCTTATCCGACCGCAGAAATACATGCTTTGCAGATCGGGACCGCTTCCTGAAGGCTCTCATCAACAGTCCAGAGGTCTTTAGTCAATATGCTGCCATACGCGAAAAACAGCTGGTGTGGAACAAAGGCACCCTATTGCAGTGGCTAAGAGACTATGCAGAGTTTCAAAAGCTGGTACTAGTCAGATGTGAGATGCTGAGTGGAGCACCGGGGCGTGGCACAGAACTCACAGCCATGACCTATAGAAACACAAAGGTAAGGACAACATTCAAATTAGCATACGCGTACGCTAATACAATGGACAGACACGGTCTCAGCGCAACCTGGTCATACTGGGAAAAAATCTGACCATGCTCCGCACATATCACAAGGGCACTGCACTGTCTGGATCTGACAAGCTCATTCCTCACTCAATTGATGGAGTCACAGCCGATATTATGATCCAAGACCTTGCTCTGACCAGGCCCTTTGCTGAAGTTGCTGCACACATCTGCTATCCAGACAAGCCATGGATCAAAGAATTGTACCAAAATCAGATCTTCATGAATGACCACAAACTGTTCACTACAGACCAGCTCTCAGCTGCAATGGCTAGAGAAAGCATATCCCATCTCGAGTTCAACTTGGGTGTCAACTCATGGCGTCATATCAGCATTGCATTTAAACGCAAGCTTGGTCGTTTTTGCCGAGGAGCTATTAGACAATGACGATGAAGACACAGTGGATGCCCTTCAAGCTGGTCATAGCAGAAGGGTAGAGAACCGAATATATGGCATCAGCCCAGATATGCTATCAGTAAAACAAGACCTTCTTCCTCAGTTTCTTCGAGCTAGTACCAAATGGCAGCTGCTGATGCATGTAGTCCCAGGTGGCCTGGAACTAGCATATGTTGATGCAAGGCACCACCACTTCAAACGGCTAGCAAAGTCTGGGAGGTTTGGCTCAGACTTTGAAGAGAGCAGTTCAGAAAGTCATGCAGCAGAACCGCCCTCTATTGAAGCTCCCAGGGTTACTGACATCAACATGGATGAAATGGCCGACCGCATTGGACGCAAGCTAGAGGAAAGGCTGATGGCTGGACTAGAACAGCGGTTAACAACCAGGATGGTTGACATGCTCACGCCATTACTAGAAGGGCTCATCAAGAAAGCTGCACAGACAGCTCATCCACAGCAACCAGCAGCAGCAGTTCCTACCAATGACATTGACTTTGATGACATCTATGGAGAGATCAGCAGTCCAGGACAAAATGATGACTCACACAAGACTCCTAAAGCCAAAGGCAAGCAACACTCCAACATTCAGTACAGACATATGCTAACTAAATGAATCAGCTGCACCCCAAACCTGGACAGGACATCGAACAATCAATAAAGAGTCAGACATAAGCAGTACAGATGAGCAAACAATCTCCAGCGGTGAGCATATTGCTGTTGAAACATGCACATGCCAATAAAATTGCACAGACTATCCAACAACCAGTAATGAGTCCAATGTGTTCAACGCAACAAGTGGTAGGTCAAGCCACCTCGGCATACTTATATGGTCAAAACAGAAATAGGTTTCAAATTTCGAAAAAAATATCTCTTTCTGGGCTGGTACATATCATAGAGGGTATATGCAGGAACGATATGAGCCAAGAATTAAAGAAAACGGCGGTTTGGATATGGAGATATAGGCAAAATACTGCTATTTTCGCTCATAACACAAATCTCAATATCAACGACTTCCAGAGAGTCTGAAACCATCACCAATCGATTTGTAGGCCTTAAAAACACTAGGAACATCATTTACAGTATCGGCCTTAGGTCAAATGGAAGTACAGCATCTCTTACCCGAATCCGTGCCCACCCCAGGGGGGGGTAGTTTATAGGTTTCATGATCAGTTTCATAGTAGTTTCATGATTCATAGTGGCTTAATAGTGGTTTCACACTGGTTTCACACTGGTTTCACACTGGTTTCACACTGGTTTCATTTATATGATTCTTGTGTATCCCCAACACTGATCATCCTCATTATATCAGTGAAACCACTATGAAACTTATCAGTTTCATGTCATTGACTGAGTTTCACTACATTTCTTATCAATGTTGGTCATAGGTTTCATGATAAGTTTCATAGTAGTTTCACTCCTGTACTTGCCCTCCTACCCTCCCCCTATAGCTTTCAAGGAGTGCACCTTAAGAGTCCCTTCCAAAGAGTCCCACTGTTCTAATGATATCTCCTACCACATGCATCCCTATGAAACTACTACAACTTTGATTTTCATCCAAAAAAGTTCCCACAGTTAAGTAAGCAAAAATGCGAAAATTCCCCAAGTCAAAATTCACAAGTCTTGTGATGTGGCTTTGTTTGACACAGCTTATATAAGCAAAAGTGCAGTCAATCACCAGTCTTTTCCCACCTTTTCACTTTTCCTTTTGTGTTTCCCTATCAGCCATCTTCTGCAACTTCTTCTGCTCCTTACTTATCCTATGCTCACGCTCCTCTTTGCTCCTCTCCAATGTTTTTTTGGATCCTTGCAGTGTCCTTGGAGAGATTATGTATCCTCTGCTCAAATGCATGAGTACATTCTTGACAGGCTGTCATACTGTAAGGATCATTGAGCTTCCAGTGCTCAAGCCAAGCATGAAACTGGTTGTGGTAGTTGTGGTGCATGCAAGCCTCCCAGTCAACAAAGTGAGAAAAAGGCAAGGATGGTGGGAGGGCAACATAGCCATGCTGAAGGGGAGCACACAGGGACTGGGTGCAGGGGGAACTGCAGAAGGTTATTTTTAAATATTTGTCTTATTAGTACATGACCAAATGACTCACCAGTGTTGGACAAAGCAGAAAACTGCACAACAGAAGTTTGTGAAGGCAGTGGTGGGCAACCTGGAGGCTGTTCTATGAGACCACTATGAAACTACTATGAAACTATTATGAAACCACTATGAAACTACTACTATGAAACTACTACTATGAGACTACTATAAAACTACTATAAAACCACTATGAAACCACCATGAAACTACTATGAAACTACTATGAAATGACTATGAAACCACTACGAAACGACGATGAAACCACTATGAAACCACTATGAAACCACTATGAAACCACTATGAAACTACTATGAAACTACCATGAAACCACTATGAAACCACTATGAAACTACCATGAAACCACTATGAAACCACTATGAGACTACTATGAAACTACTATGAAACTACCATGAAACCACTATGAAACCACTATGAAACAACCACCATGAAACTACTATGAAACTACTATGAAACCACTATGAAACCACTACGAAACAACGATGAAACCACTATGAAACTACTATGAAACCACTATGAAACCACTATGAAATGACGATGAAACCACTATGAAACCACTATGAAACTACTACTATGAAACCACTATGAAACCACTATGAAATGATGATGAAACCACTATGAAACCACTATGAAACTACTACTATGAAACCACTATGAAACTACTATGAAACTACCATGAAACCACTATGAAACCACTATGAGACTACCATGAAACCACTATGAAACCACTATGAACTACTACTATGAAACCACTATGAAACCACTATGAAACTACCATGAAACCACTATGAAACCACTATGAGACTACCATGAAACCACTATGAAACCACTATGAACTACTACTATGAAACCACTATGAAACTACTATGAAACTACCATGAAACCACTATGAAACTACTATGAAACTACCATGAAACCACTATGAAACTACTATGAAACTACCATGAAACCACTATGAAACTACTATGAAACTACCATGAAACCACTATGAAACTACTATGAAACTACCATGAAACCACTATGAAACTACTATGAAACTACCATGAAACCACTATGAAACTACTATGAAACTACCATGAAACCACTATGAAACCACTATGAAACCACTATGAAACCACTATGAAACCACTATGAAATTACTATGAAACTACTACTATGAAAACTACTACTATGAAACCACTATGAAACCACTATGAAACTACCATGAAACTACCATGAAACCACTATGAAACTACTATGAAACTACCATGAAACCACTATGAAACTACTATGAAACTACTACTATGAAACCACTATGAAACCACTATGAAACCACTATGAAACTACTACTATGAAACCACTATGAAAACTACTATGAAACTACTACTATGAAACCACCATGAAACTACTATGAAACTACTATGAAACTACTACTATGAAACCACCATGAAATGAAACTACTATGAAACTACTATGAAACTACCATGAAACGACCATGAAACTACTATGAAACTACCATGAAACCACTATGAAACCACTATGAAACCACTATGAGACTACTATGAAACTACTACTATGAAACCACTATGAAACTACTATGAAACTACTACTATGAAACCACTATGAAACTACTATGAAACTACTACTATGAAACCACTATGAAACTACTATGAAACTACCATGAAACCACTATGAAACTACCATGAAACCACTATGAAACCACTATGAAACTACTACTATGAAACCACTATGAAACCACTATGAAACTACTATTGAAACTACTACTATGAAACCACTACGAAACTACTATGAAACTACTACTATGAAACCACTATGAAACCACTATGAAACTACTACTATGAAACCACTATGAAACTACTATGAAACCACTATGAAACTACTACTATGAAACCACTACGAAACTACTATGAAACTACTACTATGAAACCACTACGAAACTACTATGAAACTACTACTATGAAACCACTACGAAACTACTATGAAACTACTACTACGAAACTACTATGAAACGACTATGAAACGACTATGAAACTACTATGAAACAACCACTACGAAACTACTATGAAAACAACCACTACGAAACTACTATGAAACCATTATGAAACCACTATGAAACCAACGATGAAACCACTATGAAACCACTATGAAACAACGATGAAACCACTACGAAACTACTACTATGAAACCACTATGAAACTACTACTATGAAACAACGATGAAACCACTAGGATGGAGCCAAGGCCAGGGAGCCAAAAGGGAGAGTGAAGGCAAAAAGGAGTGCAAAGGAGTGCAAAGCAAAAATGGAGGGCAAGCCAAAAAGGAGTGGTGCCAAGGGCGAAACAAAATTATTAGGATGTGGCCTTAGGCCAGGGAGCCAAAGGTACAACGGGTAGTGGACTCGTCTAAGAAGTAAGGGGGGAAAGGTGTGAAAGTTGTCTGTGGTACTTTTACTTCTGTCAAAATATTGGTCAAAGTTATAATTTATTTCAAACCTATTATCATTATTGAAGATAATTATTAGGATTGAAGCCTTGGCCAAGCACTCCTTTTGCTTCCTGTGCCGAAGGCACACGGGTGGTGGACTCGTGTGTTTGAAGACTGAAAGCGTTGGCGCTGCGCGCCGTAAGGGTTAGGTACAAGTCCCGTTTAGGACAGGTTTGGCGACGGTTAGCGTGTGTTTGGTTCGCAAATGACAACAACATTTTAGAATTGAGCATCCCTAATAATTACTTTGGCCTTCTTTGTCTTTTTGTTTGTTTGTCTGTCCATTTATTTGTTTCCAATTTTCTTTTTAAATGGGATTCTGTTCAGATGCAGTCCGTTGGATCTTTCGACCTTCTTTGGGCGCCGGACAATGTTACGCTTCCCCCCTTGGCTTTAGTTGGGGTCGTGCTCAGAGTCCAATCCGTGCTCCTTTGTTTTTCTTTTCTTTTCGACACTGCTCTCTTTTTTTCTTGATTTTGTCTTTGTTTCTGGCAGGCTCAGTCCGTGCATCGTGTGCCACTTGGCTTTGTTGGTTCTAAATTCACCCTACATAGTTCTACTTTTTTTTCTGTTGCCCAATACGACTGACTTGTTTTTAGACCCTCTCATACGCTCAGCCGTTGACTCGTTGCTGACATGGTTTAGAGGTACGTTAAACTATCGCATATGCGGACGGCTCGATCGGGTCAAAACTGCGCGACTTATGCCTTAAACTTCGGTCTGGGTGGTTTAGAGAGGGAGGAGAAGGTCCGCCCATAACTTTTATTGGCTCGCACCTCCTGACCTCGACCTTTTGTCATCGTATTCTACAGACCCACAGCTCGCTCCCGCTCCGCTTTTCTCGTCTCCCGGGTCAAAACTGCTCGACCCATAACCGGAAACTTCAGTTAGGGTGGCTTAGAGGGGGAGGGGGAGGTAATCCACCCACATGTTTTTTCTATCGCAACTCCTGACCTCCATCTTTTGTCATCCTACTCTACAGACCCACAGCTCGCTCCCACACCACTTTTTTTTTGCGTCCCGGGTCAAAACTGCGC